>CAUHTR010000474.1:0-130069 GCA_959609185.1 Schmidtea polychroa | reverse complement strand
NAAACACGAAGGAAGAACTATAGAGAAAATTTACAAATTCCTCAAGAAAAATGGAGACGTGTGTATTAATGAAATTGTAGAAGATACTAGAGAGCAGAATATTCTGTCAGTAGAAGAACAAAAAAGTCCAGTAATAACATATAATATAATGCAAGGTAGACCGAGTACAACACTGGATATCCAAGGGCGGAAAGTAGATTGTTTATTGGATACAGGAGCGCGAATTAATGTGATGGCTAAATCTGTAATTGATCGATTAGAAAATATCGAAATATTAGAAACAAGGGAATCGCTAAGATGTGCAAACAACAGTAGATTAGAAACTATGGGTAAAATAAACATCAATGTTAAAATGGGCAGTATTGAAAGAAATGTAACATTCATTATAGTAAAGAATTTAATACCAGAAATTATTGGAGGAGTAGAACTACAAAGGTTATTTGGTATAGAATTGAAATGTATACTAGAAGAACATGGAAAACGTAGTGATTTCATTTGCGAAATAGAAGCTAGATTTGGGCGGATTATAACAGATGAAGAAAGATTACGTCATGCCATCGACGTTTTAAAAGTTACCGGAAATAAGAGACTGCTAGAAATATTTCAGGCAAACAAGAATGTTTTATGGCAGATAAATGGGACATTGGGTGTACCAATCTGATAAAACATAAGATCATCACGAAAGGAGAGCCAATAATGATTAAACCGAGACGTCAGCCAATAAATTTGGAAAACAAGATTGAGGAAGCAATAAAAAATCTAGAAAACAACGGAATAATTAGGAAGTGTAATTCACCGTGGAACACACCTTTAGTTTGTGTATGGAAGAAAGAGAAAAAAGACATCAGGCTTTGTCTAGACTTCAGACAATTAAACAAGATAACAGAAAGACAAGCATTTCCAATGCCAAATGTAGATGAAATTTTAGACATCCTACACGGATCCAGATATTTTAGCTCAATCGACTTGGGAAATGCTTATTACCAAGTGAAGTTAGATAAAGAATCTCAAGAGAAAACAGCATTCTCAACAAAGAAGGACAGTTCTGTTTTAACAGGATGCCGTTCGGTATTGCAGCGGCACCAGGAACATTTCAAGAATTAATGACGAAAGTATTGAAAGATTTGTGGAAAGATGGAGTGATGGTATATTTAGACGACATCCTAATATTCACAAAGACAGAAGAAGACCATTATAACATATTTGGAAAAGTCCTAGGGAAGATCGCAACAGCAGGACTAAGATTGAACCCCGAAAAATGTCAAATATTTAGAAAAGAAGTGAAGTTTCTGGGACACATAATAAATAAAGACGGCATACAAACAGATAATACTAAGATAGAAGCAATACAATCATTTCAAAAACCAAAATGTGTGAAGAATCTGAGGAGCTTTCTGGGTATCTGTAACTATTATCGACGGTTCATAAAAGACTATGCAAAGAAGGCAAGAGCACTAGAAAGCATATGCGGAAAAAACAATGAGAAAATAAGATGGACAGAGATGTGTGAAAAGGCTTTCAGGGAAATGAAAGAAGCATTGATAACCGCCCCAGTATTGGTATTTCCAGATTTCAGAAAAGAATTTATATTAGACACAGACGCGAGCTTCGATACTATTGGAGCAGTTCTTTCGCAAAAGGATGAAAAAGGACATGAACATGTCATTGCATATGGTTCACATGCGATGAGCAGCCACGAAAAAGGATACTGCATTACCAGAAAAGAATTATTGGCAATATACTATTTTTGTAAACATTTCAACCATTACTTATATGGTAAGAGATTCGTACTGAGAACGGACCATAAAGCTATTACGTTTATGGTAACAACGAAGAAACCAATAACTGCTCAATTCCAGACATGGATCAACTATTTAAACAGCCTGGATATTAAAATGGAATACAGGAAAGGAACAAGCCATACAAACGCGGATATGCTATCCAGGAAAACATGCGGAACATGTGTACAGTATATGATGGAACACGAAGACGCAAAAACCGGCAAAATTAAAACCAGAATATTAACAGTAACAGCAGAAGGCGGATATAACAAGTGGCAAAATGACAATATGGAGGTCCAAGAAATAAAGAATAAGTTAGAAAATAAAGATTGTAAGTTCATAATAGAAAACAACACGGTACTAACTAAGCAAGGTAAAATATGGATACCGTCAGATAATAGACAGAGGATGATAAAAGAAGTACACGTATTGCTGTGCCATGCAGGTGCACAGAAAGTAACAAAATATATCCAGAATAACTGCGACATGGAAAATTTAGCAACGGAAGTAAAAAAGGTAATTGAGAACTGCGAAAGATGTCAGAAAATGAAAACGATAACAACCAAGACAAAGGAGGAAACTCAAACAATAAAGAGTACAGAACCATTCGAGAAGATATATATGGATATATGTGGGCCATTGAAAGAAACGTTCAACAAAAAGAAATATATTTGCGGAATCATTGACCACTATAGTAAATACATCTCATTAACGGCCATAAACAAGCAAGACGAAAAAACAATTAGTGAGACGTTATTAAATAAATGGATATTAAAGTTTGGAGCTCCAAAAGAACTTCATGTAGATTGTGGGAAGAACTTTGAAGCAAGAAGTATAAAAGAACTAGCAAAGGCAGCTGGCATTGAATTAATTTTCTCAAGCCCATATCACCATAACACGAATGGTATTATTGAAAGACAATTCAGAACAATCAGAGAGTATATTAACGCGTCATTGAATGAAGGAGGAATAGGGTTTTACAAAAACAGCGGTTTTCAAAAAACAGCTGTTACTGTTTTTTATTTTCGAAAAAACAGCTGATATTAGCTGTTTTTACTGTTTTTTCAATTTTCCCATAATTTTAATATTTAAAAAATACTGAAAATGTATATATTTATTTTTTTTTCAATTTATTAATATCTTGGAAAATATTTATTATCTTTTATAACAACTTAATTCATATAACATCAGAAAACTTATTTATTTTTTATAGTAAAATTTCAAGAAAACCAAAGCTTTAAGAGCATCATCTGATAAGCGTGATCTAATTTTAGTGCAAAAATTTGTGCAAATTGAGAATACACGCTCAATGTCAGTCGATGTTGGTTTGATGCTAAGAAGTGCATTGTAAAGTTTTTGAAGATTTTCCGTTCGTTGTCCAGTATTCTTATACAAAGTGAATTCTGACTTAAGCCATTTAAAATCTACTCCAAGTACTTTCGGGGTTTGATCCATATATAAAAGCATATTAAGTTCTTCTTTTAGCGAAAGATTGGTGTTTTCAAATTCTTCTTGGGTAGAACCACGTATATCATCGCCATCATCAAATTCAAATATGCTTGAACCTAAACGTCCAGCAAATGTTAATGTTGTTTCTGATGGAACAACTGATGAATCTTTGAGACTTTTCAAAAGATTCATAACATCTTTATTTATTCTTTCATCGATTCGTTGCTTTAAGTTATCATGCAGATCTTGACTTATTTCACTATTAATCATCGAAAGTTTCTTGAACATAAACTCTAAAATTATTTCAGCACTTACTAATGTCGCATCATCTTGACTTAAGCGTTCAACAGCAAGTTTAATCGGTTCCATAGCACAAAGAAGATTATTAAGAGCATCAAAATCAACAGAATCTATTTGATATATTGCATTAAATTCAGTTAACGTTTCTCGAATAGCCAATTCTGATTTTATAATTGAATCCAACATGGTAGGAATTGAATTCCAACGCGTCTTAATATCCAGATATAATTCACTGTTGCGGCCTGTCAAAGCTTTGTTTTTTGTTAGGAAAACATTATTGCGAACTGTTGAGTTCTTTATAAATTTGACAAGTTTTCGAAATGTTTGAAGCAGATCGTGATAGTTCAAATCAACATTCTCAATATCAATATCATTTGATAAACCAAGGCAATCATCATAGCATTCTGTATCTTCAATCTCATCGTTATTCCAATACGACTTTTCTTCATCAATACTTTTTTTCTTATACAAAGTATCACAAACTCCCAAATGAATAGCATGATTTAAACAAAACTGACCTATAATATCTAGCAATTGAATAAATTTCTTGTTAATTGCTGCTCCGTCTTGAGTAGATCCAACAATATCCTTATTCATATCAATTCCAAAATCGGCTAAATGTTCTTTCATTGCATTTATCATAACTTCTGCTGTGCAAGAACCAAAAATTCGAACAAGGCCAGTTTTCATTGTCATTTTATCGTCACTAGTATGTATGTTAACACCAAAAAAGCGTCTACCTCTAATTGTTGTGTATTCATCAACTGTCATTGAAAATTTGGTTCCAGAATCAATCTTTTGTTTAACAAGTGTTATCATTTTAGCTTTTTTCTCTAAAAAATCTTCAATAATCAGTTTCATGTCATCGCGTTCATTGATAGGAAGTTTAAGACCATCGCGAGTAATAGATTGTCTGATGTAATTATTTCTTGTAATAGCTCTAATAGTTATACCATCAGTAGCAAGATCTGATACTATTTCTTTGAGAGATTTTTTAACTAGAAAATCTGAAATTGATTTTGTTCTCTTCTCTGATATTGTATCTTCTTTCGATGCACTAACTGTTGGCTTTTCCATGTCGATGCCATGGGTTTTGAGATGATTTTTTAAAGTTGTTGTAGAATTGCCAGAACAAGTTATAACTTTATTACATCGCTTGCATTGACCTTCAAGCACCTTTTTTAACACATTTTTTCGTTTTATAGCATAATCCCAAACTGAAGACATGGGTGAAATATAAAATTATGTTTTTAGAAGTTTGTTAGTATATAAATAATCAAACAAATATTTATCAACAATATCAATTAAATATTGACTTTTGTAAGTTATATTATAATATTAAAAATTCTTTTTAAAAAAATTGAAAAAGGATCGTTAAAAAACAGTATAAACAGCTTCGAAAAAACAGCTGTTTAATGTTTTCCGATTAAGACAAAAAAACAGCTGTTTTACTGTTGCTGTTTAACAGTAATGTAAAACCCTAAGGAGGAAGGAAAAACTGGGCTGATATAGTGCCAGAAATAGAATATACGTTAAATGCAACAGTTCAAAAAACAACGGGAGTAAGCCCAGCAGAGATTATATTTGGGAGGAAAATCGACAGAATGAAATGGTACTCGAATAAAGAAATAAATAGAGAAGATATGGAAAAGAGAATAGAGGATAAAACACTAAAACCAAAAATAAGCAAAACAGTGAGAGATTTTGAAATGGAAGATGTGGTCTTGATCAAACAAGAAATTCGAAATAAAGACGATGCAAGGTGGGAAGGGCCGTACAAAGTGATAAAGAAAATACATGAACGGAGCTACTTACTTAAAGATCAAAATGGAAAGATGGTAGTCAGAAATGTTGAGAAGATCAAACATTTTAAAAAAGGGGGATGTGAGGAGTTAAAATTAAAATACTAAATTAAATTAGTTCATGATTAAAATTTGTAAAGTTTTAATTGAAACTTAAATTATTTTAAGATATTAAAATTGAAATGATAATTGAAATTTTAAAATAAAATAATTTTTAATAAAATTGAAATTCAAGTATGAATGCGATGGTATGTTGATATTTGGTTGAAATTAAAATTTAGAAAATGTCCCAAGAATATTTGTTTATAAAATTAGATTTAATGAAATATAATTTTGGATTTAATAGTCTTAGTAATTTATTTTGATGACCGAAGAATTAAATGTTATAGCTTCTAACACATACAAAAGTAAATCAAAATTTCTCGCATTCTGATTGAATATGGTGGCAGAGAATGCATGAATGAACAGTCAAAATCAGTATAAATACTGATTGAAAATTCAGTTAAACAACTAGTTTTAACTGGCAATCAACTTATCATTGTGTAAACATGTCTAGACGCTCTCTGTTTTCGGTTATGCCATCGGGGTAAGTTGAATTGTATTTTGGTAAATTTTATGTATGGCATAAATTAATGTAATGTTTTAATGATTTGATAAAACTTTAAATTTAATTTAGTTGTGTTATTTTTTCGTGTTTTGCTAATTTTTTATTGTCCATTTCGTTTATGAATTTTCAGTAATATTTATAATTTACCTAATTGTTACTTATGAATGATTTTATGATTTTATGAATATTTTACTGATTTATGCTTTGATGCCCCTAGATTGACCAAAATGTTTGCGAACCGATGGCAGTCTTGCAGTTGGCCAACAGATGTTTCGCAAGTTCGTTACATCGTTTTATAGGATATAGTTAGAAATAGGATCGATAAAAAACAGATTAATTTTGGACGGGTTGGAGTATATTTTAAATAGGGGTAACATAAGACGGGTCCGTCATCATTATTTTTATGAATACAAGTGGGTTAGGAATAGTGATAGAATAATTAAGATCGGTTGTCAATAGATAAGGTTCGGTTTGGTTAATCTTATAGAATCTACGTATGGTTAAGATGCCAAATAAGTCAGAATTAGAAATACAGGCAGATCCCTGCCCAAATTTTATGGGAAGTATGGAACCACATTTGTTAACTTAGAAATAAGGGCCGATGCCTGCTCAAAATCTTTTGGGAAGATAAGTTAAATCCTCATAAATAGGACAGAAAATACATAGTGACATTTATTAACAGAAAAATAGGGACCTATCCCGGCACGAAATTTTTTAAGGGAACAATAGAAAACAAATAGAAATGAGGACCATAGTTAAATGAAGAACTGCCAATGATCCAACAATAGAAATAGACAGTGAATAATGACGTAAGACCTTCTATCGGCAGTCCAGAACCCGTAAGGAAAATACAATGAGAAGTACTTTTAGCAATATAGCCTCACCTGCTCATTGATTTTCAAAAATTGTGTACAGTACCAACATGGTCGTCGCCATGGGTACACAGATGGTCTAAAGTACAATAGTCATGAAGGCGTTTAGGAAGGAGTCATTTACAATTACCCCTAACACATTTAAAAATAAAATGACACACCTCTAAGCGACCAACATAACCGTGATATAATTATTACTAGTTGACTGCTGGTTTCCAGCCCTGCAAACTTTCCGTTGGCATTTATGACATTGTAAATTTGTAGCTCTACATTTATCTGCGGTATGGTTGTTTCTACCGCATCTCGTATATTGTATAATTCTTTCATTATTCGTCGATTTTCGGCTATTACAATCTTTGGCCATATGCCCCTTTTTATGCCAATTATAACATTCAACGGGAGTTTTCTAACTATTTATCATAAACATAGTGGATTTGTCCAAGAAGCTTTTTATGACGACAGTTATTCTGGTCAACTCCTCTTAGTCATCTCCAACGTGTAAAATTAGTGCGCTTTGCTTGCAGATTCAAGTCGTGCCCAAAACCGACTATTATTCTACTATTGATATGTCCTTGCTTATTGGGCTTTGTGTAAACTTCATTATTTTGTTTTAATTAATACTATTCCACGTATATGTTCATCCATGTTTATTATCTTCATAGATTTATTTTAGTTATTTAAATATTTATTATTATTATTTTACGCAGTTATAATTATGACACTTTCATGTTAATTCATGACATGATTTTCATTGACTTTTTTACTACTCATAAAGGTGAATTTAATTTGGGTTGGTAATACAATCAAAAATCGTTTCACACATTTTAATTTAGTATTTTCACAAATCCACGAACAAAAAATGTGCGCTTTTAATTTAATTCGAATTACCCAATTTCGTTCATATTATGAAAGCTAGAATTTCAATAATAATCAAATGATAAATAGAATAATTTTCAATGCAGAAACCGATTTTACACGAAACCATTTTGTAAGATTGCGAAATAACTAAGAGAAAATCGCAATCATTCAATAAATAAAAACTTTGGGGCACTTTCTAATTAAATATCAAATGAATCAAGTAAATTAAACAAACATTTGTGATATCACAAAATCATGTAGGATTTGCATCATTTACAAATGTTTCAGGTGCCATAACGACAGGAAAGGCAATTAACATTAAGTAACAAGAAAATGGGAAGATTATATTCTATAAAACTGAATAATTAGAATAAACAAAAACAGGATTCATTTTAATAGATTAATTAAAAATCTTCGTCGTCACTATCCAGTGCTGCTCGTCTTCTATCAAACTATTAAAAAATAATAACTGAATAATATCTTGATAATATCTTACAATGACTTTATTAGCTGGCTTTGTGTTTTGAGCAATAGTATCAAGTAACTTTATAAGTTCTTGTTCAGTTATTTTACTAGTCATGTGGCCTTGAGATGCTCTGGAAAATATATAATTTTCAACCATTTTTGCTTTTTCTGGCTTAAGTGCGGCAATAGTATTTACTAAATTAAATACATTTAAATTTACTAATTTTACTAATTAAAAAATACATCTTGCTCTTGCATTTTGATCCAGACATTGCAATAGCATATCTTTGCGCATTTGTTCTCTTTGTTCTTCGATGTTTTTTCTTTCAGATTCAGCTTTTTGATTCTATTATATACGAATATACATATTACAAAAAAAGTATTAGCATCAAACTAACATCCATTAATTGAGGAATACTATTATTTTCATTCATTTTTAATTATTTGAAAAATAATTAAATCTCTAAACGCACAAATATCAAATATAAAAATTGAAACAAATAGGTTAAAATAAACAAACAAACGATGACTGATTTTTACACATATTCCGTTTTTAGCGTTTAGTGGTTAAGATTTATAAAATGTAAATAAAAATAATTTTTTATAACAAATTTAAAATATCTTAATTTTTTATTCATTATCAATTAATATTGCTTGATTGATACAGAAATTAAATAAATTTTGTGTTATTATGGGTGTATGATTATTTTTTTAATTTCCTTTGTCTTGCTTGCAGACTAGATTTATTTTTATTTATAAAGTAGTTTAATATGAAATTTTGATTTTTGACAGTAACTTTAATAAAAAAGTTAAAATAAATGTTATTAATTAAAGTCAGGGTTACAGATTAAAAAGATTATGCTAGAATTTATTTCTAAAAAATCGATACAGATTAAAAAATAAACAAAAATACCAAAAACGAGAAATTTGAAACTACGCTGTCACGCATATATGGGTGACGTGACAGTCAACGTGTTTGAGTAAGTTAACCATCATGTAAAATAATGGGGTTTTGGTGGTTGACTTCACATCGATAACTTTATCTACAGGCATGGAGCAAGCTTATTTTGTTATTGTGGCTCACTTTCACGACAACAAAGACGTGATAGAACCAGCCTTTATCTGTCTCTAGTGAAATTCTTTACTGAGTGAAAATCTAGAACAAAAGTGAGAACATCTTGGGCCTGCTAAGTCCAGAGATTTTCTGCGTCAAAGATGTCGATAGAAGACTCAATCTTTTTGTTGAGGTCTCGTTAATCGAAAGCCCCAGCCTTACTGGTTCTTATATATAAGAGAATGACAAAGATAAAACTGTTTCAAATGTTTATTAAAAATCAAAATTAGTAAATTAGAGATTAATCTTAATTATTATGTTAATATAAATTATTAGGCAAGCGATATCAAAACATATTAAATAAAAATAGTAAAAGATAGATATGAAATGATGGCGTATTAAACCGATACAAATGCAACAATTTAAATTGAAGGAAAATATTTATACTTGCGTTGTTTAAAGCGACAATTTCACTTATTATTTGAAACGTTAACCGATGCTTAACGTCTTCGATTTACATTGTTATGCAATACATTTGATGAACATGTGGAAATACAGCTTGACACTCTTCCAAAAACCAATACTCTAGTAGAATTCAAATTTCAACTATTGTCCATGGAACATCTGAACATGTTTGCACTTTTATAAAAGATTTATATTACAGATCTCGATCAATTAAAAGTTTATTTAACTCAACATTGTGCAAATGTTTTCTCTATCATAGAATTGAAATAAGATAAATCATTTAAATTCCGGTAAAATTTTAATATTAGTCAAGTTAAATTTAAGCAACATTTGATAAAGACATTTTGACTATTGATGGGTTACAGGTTAGCAACATTTTACCTCGTCGAGCTGTTTCCAGCGTAACCCAGAATACAATAATAATTCTACCAATTGATACCCGATGAGTGATCCTTGTTGGTAATGTATCAAGAGAGTGAGAGCTCGCAAAATGTGAGCGCACTATTTGCACTATCAATTGTCGGGCACTCTTTGGGTTCACGGACTATCGATAGAAGATATGTATCCGATTTGCTCGGGTCCCTTAATTTAATGATCTTCCCAAGCTCTATAACCCATTCTTTCTATCTCAGCAAACTAACATGCAACATACTAGTAGGAAGATACGATAGTTTTATTGACATTCTAATTTTATTGACACCTTATTGTTCGCGAGATGATTTGGGTTGCGACGATCCTGGTTCAACAGGGCGCTCCTGTTTCGTCCATTCGGAATCGCTTCAAGCGCTCTCTTCCATTCCGACCTAGCCTCTTGTGCTTGGACTTGCCTGGCTTAGCTGCTACGGATTTCTGCCAGCTCCATGGACATTGGGCGAATGGCTGCAGCAACATGTTCATAGATGGCCCTCTGGTTTAGTTAGCGTCTCCATTATGCGAATTTATATTTTCAACGCTCGGATTTCGGTTTTATTCTGCGCGCTTTGAAGTTGTATCATTTCAATCTGTTGTAGACGTTTTTCCATTTCTTTGGGGTTAAACGAGGTTTGTTTCATTTCCCTACACAGCCCCTTGAACCTTGCAATACTGGACTGGAGGCCTTAGACCTGTCGCTGGGCTTGTTCCCTGTCCTTTCTCAGATTCTCGAAGAGTTTGAAAACTAAAATTTAGAGAGTATTATCAATCTCCATATCATATGGATACATGTCTAATATTAAGCATACAATACTATCCTGCTGTTAGGTTAGATGGGTAGTTCGATCTAACACAAAAAGATTTGACTCCACAAATTATATGTTAGGTTGCGCGTGAATATTTTGATATTAAATAAATAAATAACAATATGATTTACAAAAATTTATTCAGGTTAATTTAAATTACAGAAAAAACTTGATTTGCAAAAACAACAAATACTAACTGCGCTCAAGTTAAGATAATGGTTATTCAAACAGCCCTAAAGATTACTTCTAAGAATCAAGGCTGGCCTTAAATGCGCCAACAGCCCGATACAGGTGCAAAGATAAAGAAGAGGGATTTCCGAAATTTAAGCGCGATACTATTAACCCAGATAAATGGTTAATAGTTTTATTTAAATCAGTCAAAACAGCTACAAAAAGTGTTGGCTGATGACTGTGCCATTTAGATATATTTAAATGTTTAAATATTAAAATGTTAATAATTATTATTATCGTAATTAATCAATAAACTAACTAGAATCGTTTTAACTCTTGTGAATAATGATGAAATAATATATTCCGCACTAAATATCACCGATCGATAAATAATTTATAGAAATTAGAACTGTCTCGATTATTTTCTAAAAATAGCTTTTGCTTTCGTTTATTTAATGGTGAGCCTCCTAAATATAATGTTTTTTTTCTTTTCCTTTCGTCTCTCCTATTTTTTTGTCGCTCCAACTAAAATTTACAACGGTATTTATATTATTTTTATTTAATCTATTTTATTAATAGTAATTATTTAATTACTATTTTTACTACTTATTTTTATTTAAATACTATTTTTGTTAAAAATCTAAATATAGTAATTGTTTATTACTATTTATAATTAAATTCTAAACTTAGTAATTTTAGTTCTATTTTTGTTAATTATTTAATACTATTAATAATTAATTTTTATTTAATTCAAAAGCTTTCCTAATACCTTTAATTCCGATTCTTACTGAACCCCAACACTGAACTGCCACTATGACAATACTTGTCATTCGAAAAACAGTTTTAAATTAAAGATCTAGAATAAGTTCATTTATTAATACCAAACATAGCACCAAGGCTAAAAGACAAATGTAGTGCTAAAAATGATCACCATATAAATAAATTATTTGCGATTATTGAAAGTAATGATCACAGGATCACTTTCAGACTTCGGGGGTGGTTTTTCGAGGCCTCCCGCGTTTCTTGGAGTAACACATTATTATCATTTCCTTTTCCATTAACCTGGCTAATATTACAAAGAGGTACTTACCTTAGCTGTTACTATTGATCAATGAAAATATTGTTAATATTCTAGTTTTTTCCATATGAAAGTTGCAAGGTCTGTGGCACCCAATTAGTGGGATTGGGATAGTAGTAATCAGGTCATTTTATAAAAACTATCATACTTACCCCACTCAAAATGATGCTCGTAATATGGCTAATTCAAAGTATAATAAGTGGTGTCATCACGGAACCTGGGCGTTTCTATCTAATAGCGATAATGCCTAACTAGGATAACCGTTTTTCTTGATTTTTGACATAATCTCTAAACTTCAATAATCTTACGTCCATTTAAATTTTTCTAGTAACACAACAAATAGGAACCCTGATTTCTTTGTGTCGACAAGAACGCAAAAAAGCTGTTCTTTGCGAAGAGAATCGTCTGCTACGAGGCAAGATAGATCGACTTGAGGAGACGTGGTTTTCCCTAGGCCAGATAAAAGAAGCAAATCAGAAGGTGTTCCGACTCGAGCATTGTCGGGACAACCTTATCGAGGAAAGCCGCACCCAGCGTGCCTTGATACAGGAGCAATTGCAAGTGCAAACAAATATCTCGATCCGAAAGAAACGCCAGGAAGCGAGCAAAGCAGGCTACCATACTCAGTCTCTTGGTAAATGATGTCAACTTACCAAAAATCGACATGTAGACCTCCAAAGAGGATTTTGCATGGATGCTAGGCGCGAACAACGAGTTCGACTTAGACCAAATGCTAACCGACGTCGAAACTAAAACCAGGTTATGACTAGGAACCGGAACAATCGAACAATCTTAATTGTTTCTTGTCTTTATATCAGTTGATTAACTTTGTACCTTGGTTATTAATAGATTTCGCTTCAGTAATTTCGATTTTATACCTTTAGTTTACATTTAATAATCCCTATGAACCAGGAACTCTACCGACTCACCCATTAACACTCGTTCCATCGCTTCACCATAATCAAATCAAATAACAGACGACCTTACATTTTTTGAAACAGCAAAGACTGACGCAAGCCCTTCTATCGGCCAGCTCGAACCCGTTTAGAGAGCCTACGTAGGAGTAGTCTTAACGCAGAGGGTCACCTGCTCTGTCGCTCTCGGGTACTTAATACATTGGCAACATGGCTGTGACCATGGGTACTAAGTCTGTTTGAAACAATCATACGGCGGTTTATGGAAAACTCTTGATCACACTCTGAATACACACTCGCGCACTTAGTATTTTCATTTCTATTTTCCATAAACATCCAACAAGAATTATCGATTGATTTCTACTTTTTGTTGGGTACCTGGATATGCTCCTCACAACTGACGCAACTAGTGATTGCCTTTACCATTGACTTTACTTCTACCAAGCACCCAAGATGACTTATCGATATATTCCCTCCTGTGTACTCATGACAATGAGTCATGTTGGTGCTGTACATCGAGGTTGAAACCCGTGAGCAGGTGAGCTCTATTGCCAAAACTACTCCTCACAGTGTTCGCGGTTCGGGTTCTAGAAGGCCATTGAAGGACTTACATCAATCATCAATGTGCCTCTGGTCCAGGTGAGGTCTTTTCGATTTTCTATATAGTTACAATACAGTCTTTAAAGCAATTAATTGATGATTCAACAAAGAATGAGACGACATTTCGCGTTTTAACATACATTATATTTAATTCCGTGCTAAATAAATCAGACAGAACAACAAAAAATGAACACATAACAAATTTACACCAAAACAAATGATCACAAATAGTTCTTCACAGAATTTACGATAGTCCTTTGTCAGACTGGAGGGGGATTGTGATGAACCCTTCCGGTGGAGTACTGGCGATTACATCTCCCCTTCGGCCAACATTGCGTCGATGTCGCATTCTAACACTGGATCGAGAGTCGGCGGAGAGACTATAGTTGCTACAATTTTGACCGGCGCAACTGTACTTGTAGGAGGCACTACTTTTGCCTGAGTGACCGCGAATAAGGTCGCCCCCAGAGCCTACATTTCTTCTCGTCGTTTTTCGTTTTTCTGTGCGTCTCAATCGCTTTTTCCGTTTCTGCTTGGCCAGTTCCGGTTGAGTTACCCACTGAGACGTCGAAGGGTTTTTAGGATTCACGAGTGAAGGTATAGATGCCAGAATTCGCGTCTATAGAACGTCCGCAACGACGGGAGACGCGACCGTTGGGCCATGAAAACTACAGCAAGTTGGGTGAGCCGGCTCCAAATGAATTAACTCGTGATGTTGTGGGAAGAGGTTTCCCTTATCCGAGAGAGAATACTCGGCTATGCGTGCCTTCAATTCGGCTTCCGAATAGATTCAGTGGACAGCCGCCGATTGTGCTTTGATAGGGAGCCTCTGTATAGAGAATGTATCTCAGTGGTGTTTGGTGTATGTACGCAAAATTCGCTTCCCTCTCTGATCAGGAACCTACTACACGAAAAGCTAGATTAAAATTTTATACACTACCCTTCCGACTAACAATCTTCTCTGTGAGCCAAACATATCCGTCTACTACAAGTACGGGAAATTTTCCGATTTATTGGTAACACACTCGTCGCTATGGGGATTGTTGTTGTGCTGATGGATGATCGGTAACTAGTATGTGCGTGACGCAATGTATATGTGTGTTTTCTGTCGTGCTCCCGCTGTTATGTCATCAACATTTCGACATTCATCTCCTTCTTCCTCGGGTACTATCTCGCAATTGTTAAGGTGTGGTAATTAACGTGTCTTATCTTATTTATCACGAGGGAAATTTAATCGAGACGAAGAATTGCTGAAGGTAAACACCTGCCATTTTTACTAATGATGGACGACCTCATAGACACATGCATATTTATTCGGTTTTGGTGAAGATTAATCAATGCCGTGCAATTTATGTCAACTGAGTTAGATTATCTAAATATTTATCAGGATCTCCTAATGCCTATTTACTTCAGACGTCGCATATTCCCTAAGGAATCTAATAATCGAAAAAAGGAATGTTTATCGTGGATTCATCGGCACTCTCTATCAACGTCAATTTCTCATCCATGGATCATTTCCCGCTGTTCCCGCCCTTCTCAAATCTCTCGATTTATGAATCTTCGACTAAACGGACATTTTACTTTTTCCTACTTCGATCAAATCTTCTGAGCTTACCACACGATCCTTTGCCAAAATTTCATTATCTCTACCAAGATCCGAGTCATATTGTCTCATGAATTTTCCACTGTGCATTACGTTCTTCTATTGCCATCTTCGAACGATCTACTCATCAAATTGTTACTTATACATTGTTGTTTCAGTAAATAGATTCAAAAGAATGATTGACGCATGAGGAATAAAAATATTATTTTCAAAAATACTATACATGACAAACATAATTTTACTTCAAATGAATATAATCTAAATGACCATTAATTAATAAAATATTAATTACTACCTAAAGAACTGAGAAGAAGGGTTGTATTACCATTATTTATTAGCATCATAATAAAAGTAAATTATCATTCTATATAAAAAATAAAAATAAACCTGTTCGAAATTCCTTGTTGAGCCGATAACTGGTGAATAGTAAATAGGCTGATAGATAATTAATTAGCTTTATCCTGTTGAATATGAATGGTATAGGTTCGTCGCACGGTAGTACCTTAAGTTAAATTTTTAAAACTGCAAAATTTAATCATGTTACTTACCTTAAGTGAAATTTTAAAAACTGAATGGATTTATCGCTCTATTTCCTTATATACTGGATTCTGTCCAATCAGAATCCAGTAAGTTGTATTATTATATTTTTATTCCTTTTTCTCCTTTTTTATTCTTTTCTTATATTTTCTTTATTATTTTTGCCTCTTTATTAATAAATAATTTTTAATATTCTTATTTTCTTTTCTTTTGAGGGTTTTAGGGTATTTTCTCGTATTTTTCTTACTCTACTTATTTTTTATCAACTATTGTTTCTATTTTTAGATTTGTTATCATTATTTTAATTTTTCCGTCATTTTTTGTTATTTTCTTTTATTTTTTCCTCTTAGATGTAATTACTTAGGGTTTTTATTGTTATTTTAATTTACATTATCGGTTTCTCATCTCCCTTATTTTACTCTTTTATTTGGTCACTTCCCCCTTAACTTAAATCCTATTTTTGTCATTTCATATGTGTTAGAAAAAGACATAGTTTCACAAAAATATTTATTCACTACAAAATCTAAACGGAACACACAATCGTTATACTATTTATAGTACATTGAATTGCGTAATCTACAAAAGGGAGAATTATTAGTTTAAGTGATACTGTTGACACAGAAGACAAACATACTTACTTAATTTAGTTATACAAGCATTCCCGCATCATTCAATAGATATCAAGGTCTAGTGACCTGGTTATGTAAGTAATTCTTTGGAAATTATTATATCATCTTACATCCCCCTCCATTTAAAACCTTTGATCCATTCTACATTTCGAATTATTTCTTTGCCTTGCTTATTCTTTAGAACATAGCTTCTGTCATGTCGTTTTCCAGTTATTTCATAAGGCCCTTCATAACGTTCATCCATCTTTCTAGTATTTTCTTTTTTAACCAATACTTGGTCTCCAACTTCAAAATTCCTATAATTTTGTGTAATTAAATTCTTTTCTATGTTTTGTTTATGTTTAATTCCCTCTACGATCTCCCTTCTCCGATTATTAGCATCATTATTTTGTATATCCAAATTCTCTTTTTCCATCCATTGTCTACAAATATTCCGTCCAAATATTATTTCAGAGGGCGAAAATCCGGTTGTCTGCTGTATCGTCGCATTTAACATAAATTCCACATCTGGCAATATTTCTGCCCAATCTTTATGCCGTTTGTCTTTTAACGTAATTGCAATTGCATCCCTTATAGTTCTAAATTGCCTCTCAACTAAACCGTTTGTACTATGATGATATGGGCTTGAATATATTATTGTAATATGATGCGTTTTCAACACTTCTAAAAGGAGTTGAGATTCAAATGTTTTTCCTTTATCGGAGTGAATGATTTTAGGGGCACCAAATTTCAAAATCCAATTTTCTCTTAAAATCTTTGCCGTCGTCTTTTCATCCTGATGAGCAACTGCCGTCAATGATATATACCTACTGAATTGATCAATTATAGCTAAAATATATTGTTTTCCATGAATTGTTTTCTTAAATGGTCCGCAGAAATCAATAAATATCTCTTTGAAAACTTCATCTGTACTCTGTTTAATCAGCGGTTCTTTTGTTCGTCTTGTCCACGTCTTCCGTTTCTGACACTGTTCACAATTTTCAATCACTCTTCTAACTTCATTTTCACTAATTTTCATTTTCATATTTTTCCGTGCATATTCGTAAATTTTTTTACCCCTGCGTGACATAAGTCTTTATGTATATTAAAAATTACACCTTCATTATTTACTTTTATTTCTTGGTCCATATTTTCTATGGCCAATATTTTAGTTTTATTTTTATCTACCTTGGCGTTTTCATGAACTGTTTGGCACTGACTACATGAAGTACAGTCTTTCCTTGATAGGGCATCTGCGTTAGCATGCAATTCTCCTTTTCTGTATTCTAATTTGATATCTAACCCACTTAAATAGTTAATCCATGTCTGGAATTGTGCTGTAATTGGCTTTTTTGTATTTATCATAAAGGTTATAGCTTTATGATCGGTTCTTAAAGTAAATCTTTTTCCATATAGATAGTGTTTGAAATGCTGAGTAAAATGATAGATTGCAAGCAATTCCTTTCGCGTAATGCAGTAACCGATTTCGTGCTTATTCATTGTCTTTGATCCATATGCAATAACTTGTTCTTGTCCATTACTACTCAACTGCGAAAGCACTCCCCCAATCGTATCGAAACTAGCATCTGTATCTAAAATAAAGGTTTTTCGTAAATCCGGAAATCCTAGTACTGGGGTAGACGTTAACGCTTTCCTTAGCGTGTTGAAATTTATTTCACATTCTTCAGTCCATATAAGTTTATCTTTGTTAGACCCACATAACCTTTCTAATGGTCTTGCATACTTGGCGTAATCTTTAACAAATTTTCGATAATAATTTGTTAAGCCTAGAAAGCTTCTTAAACGTTTAATACATTTTGGTTTTTCATATTCTTGCATTGCTTTTATCTTTTCATAATCTGTCTTAATACCATTTTTATTTATAATGTGTCCCAAAAATTTTATTTCTAGTTTGTTAAAACAACATTTTTCTAAGCTTATTTTCAAACCAGCTTCTTGAATCTTTCGAAAAACTCTTTCTAGTCTTTTTTTATGTTCGATTTCATTATCTGCAAATATAAGGATATCGTCTAAATAAACAATTGCTTCTCTCCAATTAAGATCACCCAAAACTTGAGTCATTGATTTTTGAAAAGTTGCTGGAGCAGCTGCAATTCCAAAAGGCATTCGGTTAAAACAATATTGACCATCTTTTGTTGAAAATGCAGTCTTTATTTTTGATTCCTCTTCTAATTCCACTTGATAATAAGCATTACCAAGATCGATAGTGCTAAATATCTGTGCTCCATTTAGGATATCCATCATCTCTTCAATATTTGGTATTGGAAATCGAGGTCTCTCCGTAATTGCATTTAGTGCCCGAAAATCCAAACATATTCTAATATCTGATTTATTCTTTTTTAACACACATACCAATGGGCTATTCCACACTGAGTCACATTTTTTTATAATTCCTGCTTCTTCCATGTCTTTTAGCATGTCTTGTATTTTGTGAGCAATATGAATCGGCTGACGTCTAGGATTAATTGTCACTGGGCTACCTCTAGTAACTATCTTATGTTTAATTAACTGTGTTTTTCCTACATCCCATTTATTTTTCATGAATATATCCGAAAATTCTTTAAGTAATTTATTAATCGTTGGGTCGATAATTCCTTTCAAATTGTTTTCCTCTAAATTCATTAATTGATTTTTTAATTTTACTTTAGTTACTGCCTGTAATTTAATATCAAAACAATTCATCATTTCTACGCCTGCAATTACGCTCGGGTTAATCTTATTTGCCACAAAGAATCTTATTACTAATTCTAATCCCGAAATTCTCACTTTTAGTAATATTGTTCCTATGATTTTAAGTGTGCTCTCGTTTGCACATGTAACCATAATATTGGATTCCCCTATTTTATCACGCATCTTTAATTTACTAACAACATCTTCGCTAATCACGTTTATTCTAGCCCCGGTATCCAAAAGACAATCAACTTTTATTTTATTTTCCAGCCAAATACCTACACTAGGTCTGCCATTCATTCTTTCGTAAACGAATTTAGGTGCAAAAGGTCTTTCTTTATTTTCATTAACTTTATTATTAATTATATCGATACTCATAATCTTATCAATTTTGTTATTAATTTCATAAAAACTATATTCAAAATAATTTTCAAAGTCAAAACATTCACAATCATTCATAATTACATCATTAATTTTTAAATCATCTTTAAATTCATTCATTACGGAAATCTTGAAATCACAAGCATTCAAATTCAAACATTCTGTGTCAACAATATACTTACTTAAACCAAATTTATGGCTCCTAGCAACTCCCTTGAAACTGGAGCCTCCCCTTTTAGCTGTTCGCAATCTTTTTGCATGTCATCCTGTTGAATCAGCTCTCCTTCCTCGTATTCGTAGTCGTATATCGCATTGCATTGTCTTCGATGTGGTCCTCTGTCTGAAGATTGGTTTCTGCTTTGATATTGTCCTCTGGATCCAAATTGTTTTTGGTTTCTATCATAATTTCTTCCGTTGTAATATGCTTCTGTTTTAACTGAATTTCTTCTGATGTCCCAACATTGATGCTTGAAATGACCATTTTTGGAACATTGAGAGCATTTTACGTTTGGGCATTCTGCTCGAATATGTCCTTGCTCTCCACACGCCCAACATCTCTGCAGTTTAAATCGCCTGGTCCCGTTCTTCCAGTCACTTTTATTTGGCATATTGAAGTTCGCGGCCTCATTGGTTCTAGAGTTAGAAAATATTGGCGTCTTATTCTGTTGGTACAACTGAGTTTTTCTCGGACTTTTGACTGTCTCTGCATATGATTTATTTTCATGTAGAGATGCTAATGATTGCTCACTTGAAAGCTCTTTTTGAATTTCTTCCATTCTTGATATCACTTCCTTGGCCTTATCTACTGATTTAACTTCTCTTAATTTCAATTCTTTTTTTGTCTCCATATCTTCCATTGCATTCTGCATTAAAAATAACATTAATGCCGGTTTTGTTAATTATTGTCGAAGAACATTGTCGACGAGCTTTTCCACTTTATTGAAAAATTCGGTGCACGAGTCATTTCCTTTTCGATATCTTAAAGCTGCGTCTAGATCCATGGCTAGATTTTTCCTTGGCTCGAACGCTTTTCTTAATCTTTCTTCATAGCCTGAATAATCGCTCTGTACTTCTTCATATTTCTGGATCAACTCTACCGACAGAAAGGCATTGGTAAAAATTTCTTGAGTTTCTTGCGGTTGTTGAGTGAATTCGAAAAATCTCTTCAATTCCAAAATAAAAATTTCTAAATCACCATTTGGCACCAATTGATTAGGTGGCTTGATATAGTTCTGGAGTCCTGGCGTGGTCGCCATGTTAGAAAAAGACATAGTTTCACAAAAATATTTATTCACTACAAAATCTAAACGGAACACACAATCGTTATACTATTTATAGTACATTGAATTGCGTAATCTACAAAAGGGAGAATTATTAGTTTAAGTGATACTGTTGACACAGAAGACAAACATACTTACTTAATTTAGTTATACAAGCATTCCCGCATCATTCAATAGATATCAAGGTCTAGTGACCTGGTTATGTAAGTAATTCTTTGGAAATTATTATATCATCTTACAATATGATTTTTGGGTCCCACCTAGTTATCAGCCCAACATTTTCCTTAATTCCTGGAAGAAATAAGAAAATTTTCGAGAGTTTTCTTTCATATTCTTCTTAGTTGAACCAAAACGCAACTTATTTTATCAAAAATGCATTGACTAATTATGTCACGTTCCCAATGTTCCCCAAAACGTTCCTTAAAATACGCATAATGTCTACTGAAAAGAAATCTTTTCCTTGATTTTTGTAACAAATCTTGTTTGTCGGTAAAGAACACATATTTTTCATGTAGAATGCCTGGACAAAATATGGTTTTCTTATAAGAAATATATAAAAAACAACTCTGACTAATCAAAATTGCACTTTGCTTTTTTGCACATTTTTGCATTTAAAAATCAATAATTCGCGATAACTCGTTCGATCGGCGTGCGGAAACTTATTCCGCAAGTTTGCAACACTGGTGTTATTTTCTATGGGGTATATATGTGATAACCGATAGTGGTCCAGGGTTTCACATCTTTTTTAGGTAGGATGTCTGTAAAAACTATGGCTTCTATATTAAAAATAACCAAAAACACATGTGTCTATAGTCAAAATTGCACTTTGGACTTGTTTGCACATTTTTCCACTTAAGTATCATTAACTATATTTATAATGGTGCATATATTTGCGTGCTTCTGACTATAGTCTAAAAACCAAATAATAACCATAGTCAGGAATAGCACTTTGCGCGATAATTGGTTCGACCAGTGAGCGTAAACTCATTTCACGAGATCGCAAAACTGGTGTTATTTTCTAAGGGGCATATGTGCAATAACTTATAGTGATCCACGGGGCTTACATTTACATTTTACATTCACTTTTTTATCACTTTTTACATCCACAGTGAATGTAATCTCACTGTTTGGTTTGACCACTTATGTCTATCTCTAATGTTTTGGGGCCATTTAAATGTAGGAAATTCCATTTTAGTTTATGCCCAATAAACTAATATTGCATCATGATTGTGAAAAATTTTGTGATAAATTATAACATATAAAACGAATTTAAACTAAGAGAAAATCTTGACATCTTTTAAGGACATCTCATTAGTATTTATTTTAAAAGAAAAATGTGAGAGTTATGCATTTAACACTCTACAAATAAAATAAATCAAATTTCATAATTTTTTCAAAATTATTAAACTATTTTATTTAAATTTATAAACGTCCTTGAATTGTTTAACGTAATAAATTAAATCAACTGAGAAATCGTGTAAATGTCAAGACGAATAATATGAATGATAATAATTCAATATTTTGTGACTTCTGTAACAAAAAGATAGACATTTCCATATTCCTAACAAATGTGGAAGAAATAACTATTGAATATCTTCATGAGCTCTTACGGGATTATAAAACAATCGTCAATCTTTCACAAATCGTGTCCAACAATATTAAACGGCTTTTAGAAAGAGGTTAGATTTCATTTTAGTTTTTAAATTTTAACAAATTCTTTGATTCAGAAATAATGATAAGTCGACACATTTTGTTTCACCAGAAATATGTAACGAAGCAATCCCATGAATCAATGCCACAAATATCAGCCACTGAAAATGTGATTATAACTCAGAAACTTCTAGTTCCAGTTCATCTCAATCCTACAGTGAGTAATTTCTCATTGATAGTAACCAATTCGGTTCGAATTTGTATTAATAAAATATTTTGATTAATGTTTTTGTAACATGGGTTTTAACTTTACTAGGTATTAAACAAATTTAATTTTTTTTATTTTCTCCATTATCGATCTATTTTCATTACATACTTCGTTAATCTCTTTTAGATTATAGATCAATGTTTTGGTTTCTATTTAATACATTGATCTATAGCAGGGGTAGCCAACCTTTTTTCCATAAGAGCGAAAAACCATAAATTTAAATTATGGAGAGCCACAGCTTGAAAAAAATAAAGAGGACAACAACATTTATTTTTACATAACTGTTTTTTAACCAATCATTTATTTCAAAATTTATTTATTATTCACTATCAAATGTTTCTTTTGGGTTTGCATTTTGGCTGCAAATTTCTTAAAATCTGGCTTATAATTTGTTAATGCAATGCGAAGAAGTTTGAATAAGTGTTTATTTGTTAGCTGCGAGCGATGTTTTGAAATAATATACTTCATTGTAGAATACAAAGATTCACAACAGTAGGTCGTGCTAAACATTGAGATTAACTTTAAGGCGGCCTTTTTTAAATGTCAGTATTTAGATTCAGCAACAAGTTTCTAAATTTCTATTGGAGACAATATCGATATATGATGCATTTTTAATCCAAGGTCTTCCTGAATGTCAATCAATTCTAATTCTGCAGTAGTTGTTATAGGTAAAATACTTTGTATAATTGAAAATTCTTCGTTGATTACATCAATTTCAAATGGATTCACCATAAAATCGATGCATAATTTGAATTTTCTTAAATCTTCAAATCTCAATGCAAAATCATCTATTAATTCCCTGTAATTTATCTATATACTTTCAAGTTTTGTATCTTCAATTTGTGAAGACATACTTTTCAATCTTGAAAAATGAATGAAATTTTTCGAAATCAAATCGTTTTTGAACAGTTTTAATTTTCTGTCAAGGCTAAAGATCGTCTGGGAGAGATCAACGATAGTTTTTTCTTTTCCTTGTAATTCTAAATTGAGTGATTGTATATGTTCCAAAGTATCAGTTAAGAACATTAAATCTTGTAGCCAGTAAGTTTCTTCTAACTATGGATAAAAGTTTTGCTTTTTTTAAGAAAATCCTTGGTTGGGCTAATTAAATCCCAGAAACAACTTAATACATTATATGTAGATAACCATCTAACAATAGAATAGAATGGCAAATCATTAGGATGGTCATCAAATTCTAATACAATAATACAATAAACAGATATAAAATAAGGTGTTCTTAGATAACTTTTTAAAAGACCAACAAGACCTATATTTTTATCTAACATCGCAGATGCACCATCGGTTGCAATGCTTACGAGTCGTTTCAAAGTTATACTATTAGATGATAATATTGTGTCCAATGCATTCTTAATATCAATCCCACGGGTTGCATCCTTGAGTGCTACTAAATCCAGAAATTTCTCTTTCACGGTTACATCAGCAGATACATATCGGATAAATACAGCTAGTTGTGAATTATCTTAAATGTCTGCAGATTTATCGAGAACTAAACTAAACACTACACTGGTTTTTATATCAACTATTAGCTGTTCTACATAATCTCTACTCATTTCAGAAACACGTCTCTCGGTTGTATGGCGTGAAATCGGAATTTGTCCAAACAACCTATGTAATTTGGTATTATCGGAATCTAGTATCTTGACCACCTCACATATATTTTTCTTTATAAATTCACCTACAGGCGTTTAGCTCGTGCAATATTCCAGGATATGGCGTAACTAGCCTCGACTACAAAAATACTCTCATTAGTAAATGATGATAACTGAATTCTGTTGAGAACTTAGTCCAGATTTTAAAGAATTCATTTTGGTAGTTCTTATAATGGTATTATAGGCATAAGTGATGATAAAACTTCTGTTCATGGTGCCGTTTTAAGTTACTTGCTTTGAATTGAGAAAGTATCTGGTTGCAAATAAGACATGTCAGTTTACTGTTTCTTTCAATAAACGCATAATCATCCTACAATTTTAGTTTAACGTTTCTATTTTCTTCTTCATATTTGAATGTATAAATAATAGAAATTAAAAATGAGCCATTACGTGCAATTAGGCTTACCACCCGTTCGGTTTTCGCACGATCAGTTCGGTAATCAAATGAATTGTTCGTTGTTCGTTTGGAACCCAGACCGAACGTTAAAATGTTCGGTTATTGTATCAATTAATTAAAATCCATGTAAAAAAATAAAAAAAATTAATTTAGCTTAAAAATATGCTGAAGAAGTGATAATTCTTTCATAATGACTGATATATTTATTTAATATATTATGAAATAAAAAGTGTTAATTTTAATTTTTTCTTTTTGTTTTTTCGTTTTATACATTTAATATTAATATTTAAATAAATATTATAGATATACTTATTATAAAATTGATTTTTTATTTAAATTATTATTTTTTTTTAATTGATTTGAGTGTTTGTATATCGGTCGAGAAAAAGGTGGTAACCCTACGTGCAATTTGCACAGATTTTGTTCTAAAAACAAAGTTTACAACACCATTTATGCCAATCAATGCACTGGAACCACTAGAGATCACCGACACCATATTGAATGCCGCAAACGCCGTGTCTTCTTGGATGAGTCACACGTCATCAGTTCATGTTCTTTTCGCACAAAACTGCAGGTGGCCGTATATTCTTCTTCGAGGATAGTATTGTAGAGCGGATGAATAAGTCCACGACAGTTTATCATTTGCTGCTACAATTTTCCAAGCAACATTATAACTGCAGATCGGCTAAGGAAGTCGTGAACAAGTTTGCATCACCTATGTTTTAAGGAATTGTTAAAGTGGGTATCTAGAGGTTGCAATCTATGAGAAGTATGTGGAGGGATGCAAAGGAATTGGATATCGTTTTCCAAACAAAATTCAAATGCTTCAATGCTGCTATTGATGTTGTGCCTATCCAAAAAAATAAAGCCAGTACCTAGAATATCCATTTTTTTGTCTGTGGCGTTGAAAGTGTTGCCTAAAGTTAAGAAAGGCTTTCTTATCGACGTAACCAGATTATTAGCTATAAGGCCATAGTCTTAAGGAATGACTGATACAAACTGGTGTTAGTATTTCACCTCTCAATATTATGAATGGAGGCAGGAGGTCGCCACTAACAGATACAAAACTCAGCTTTTTCCAACTTGAATTTTTGAAACTGTTTTCTGGTCTCTTTTCTCAAGAACAAAGGATAAATCAGAAGGCTTTTTCGACAAACCTGTCTCATCAATATTGAAGATGAGACGTGGGTCTAGGTTCTGTGGTATTACAGCTTACAGTTTGATAAAATAGAAATTCACGCCATTAGGATTAAATATCTCTGCCAAAGCTACAGATACATGTTCTAGTTTCCAATTTGTTATATGTGGATTGCGTTGTCAAAAGCAGTAATACCAGTCACGTCCGGCTATTTTTACCTTTTCTCAGTTCTCTTTTTCATCGTTTTATTCTTCCGTTGAAGTCGTTTTGCATATTCATTTGCACTTTGACAAAAATTACAGTTAGTTACAGGAAAGCGTATACTTACCTGGCGCTAAGAGAAATCTTCGCGTCTCCTGCATAGTACTGATGAGAACCAAAAGATCGAAACTAGTCTACTATTGGGATTTGTATTGGGTATCACAAAGCTTGTAATGTTTATATTATTCAAATGTTAGACATCCGTAAAAAAATATTTTACACCATTAAAATTTATTTATTTAAAATTTCTTTCGATAATTCTTTTATTGTAATAATATATAAATAAGGAATTCAACAAACAGCATCAATCAATAACATTATTTATTACACACAATTATTTATTACATATTATAAACACTTTTTTTCAATTTTCACCACTCATTTCTTTTTCATTGACATTGTATTAATTACATGGTTAATAATTTTAATTAATTTAATTAATTATATTCTCACAACCAAGATGAAATATGAATAATTAATATTAATTATTCGATTTAATTTTCAAATAATAATGATAAATAACATGTACATATACGATTTCTTTATTATTTTTTTTTATTAATTTATTTATTAATTTACTATATTATTTTAGTAAAATTCTTTGAAAATGCAATTTTTTTGTATAAAATCAAATCAATAATCTATTGGGGAAATGCCTATGTAGGAGATTAGATAGGATTGTCAAATAAAATATGATCCGAACAACACATTTCCATCATGCAAATTATGTTGCTAATAAAATTAACAGACAGTGAATTTTTTAGTTGACTGATCTCCAATAATTCTGTTAGAATCTATTTTTCATAACTTCGCCAGCAATAGGAGGGGCCAGGGGCTGTATGGGAAACAATTTTATCAGAGAAATCAAAACACCGACTGAATTAATTCACCGAGCAGAAATTTCTTTTTATTTTTTTCTAACTTTGTTGATTTTAAAGTATAAAGTGATGATTACTTGGTAGCTGCATTAATTAAATTTAAAAACAATTAAATTATAATTTAACCCTTTCACTGCAAATAATATATTTAATACAAATGAAAAAATTTTCGACTATAAGATAGTCCTTTTCAAAAATGATTATCTTATAGTCGAAAATTTGTTGATTTTAATATTGAGTGTAAAATCTTGTATTATAAATAAAGTTTCAATATCGTTGGGTCTTAGTGATTAATTATTTAATACTATGAGTCAGATTTACAATAATTTGACGAAAAAATTAATTGTTAATATTGAATTTATTTATAGTTTGAATTAAATTAATTGCAATAATAATGGAAATAATTGAATAAAAATTTTAAAAAATAAAATTTTCTTGAAAACCTTAGGGAGAACCAATTCAATTTCAATTCAGATTTTAAGTGTGTTTAATAAAATTTAATTAAGTTAGAATGATTTAAAAAGAAAGCATTTATAATATTTTAAACATTTGTAATAATAAATTTAGTAAATTTAATTAATTTTTAAAATCTATTCAAATTCAATTTTAGTATAATTTTATTGGTCGAATTCTCGGACCAGGCGGATTGACTTTGAAACAAATTGAGCGAGAATTTGACTGTAAAATAAAAATTCGAGGCCGAGGATCTGTCAGAAATGTTCATAAGGTTTGATAAAATATAGTCATGTATAATTTTCTGATTCATTACAGGAAAGAAGTTTCAAAACGAGAAATAATACAAACAATCAACAAGACGATTTACATTTAATAATTACAGTCACAGGCAAAGAAGCATACGCTCGAAACCAGATAAGGTCGGCCGAGAATTATATCAAATCATTATTTGATGAAGCTGTTTCAAAAGTAAGTGCATAAATTTACCAAATGTCAAATTTACATATTGAAAAATATTATCAAATTTTTCTGAAAATGTTGCAAATGGCATTTAATGTCAAGCGCTGGCATTTACCGCTTGTTTAATTTGTATGGTCAGTTGAAGGATTTCGATACTTCGCATTACGGTGCCACAAATATTTGAACTTCTGTCACTTATTAAAGTAAAATATTTATTAAACCGCTTTGTGAAAAATGCGTTTTTAATTGCTAGCTGACTTTAAACATTCTTTTAGTCCATCGATGAGGATGAGGCAAAGCAAAATCAGTTAATGGAATACGCAATCGTTAAAGGGACATACAGAGAAATGTCTTTCAAGAATCATAAACGAAACAGTAAAGATTTCAATGCGGACTTTAATTCGAATGATTCTAAACGGCAAATGATTCAATCTTCATATTTTACAAGTAAAAGAATAATAATAATAATAATAATAATAATAATAATAATAATAAAATAAACAGTACAAGCTTTGTGATACCCAGTGCAAATCCCAATAGTAGACTAGTTTCGAGCTTTTGGCTCTCATCAGTACTATGCGGGAGACACGAAGATTTCTCTTCGCGCCAGGTAAGTATACAATATTGCTGATTCAACTCTATTGCATACTTTCCCCGGTACACTGGAAATCACATCGCTTGAAAAATAGCTTGGTCACAGAAAAAATCTGTAAACTTGTAAACATGGCGTATGAAAAATCATAATCACCTCTGCGGACTAAAAAATTAGTCGATACACAGAAACTGTTTACAAGTGCATCGATTACCTTTAGCATTTTTGACTTTCAAAGTAATGGTGTAAAATATTTTTGTCGGATGTCTCACTTGAATAAAATAAACAGTACAAGCTTTGTGATACCCAGTGCAAATCCCAATAGTAGACTAGTTTCGAGCTTTTGGCCTCTCATCAGTACTATGCGGGAGACACGAAGATTTCTCTTCGCGCCAGGTAAGTATACAATATTGCTGATTCAACTCTATTGCATACTTTCCCCGGTACACTGGAAATCACATCGCTTGAAAATAGCTTGGTCACAGAAAAAATCTGTAAACTTGTAAACATGGCGTATGAAAAATCATAATCACCTCTGCGGACTAAAAAATTAGTCGATACACAGAAACTGTTTACAAGTGCATCCGATTACCTTTAGCATTTTTGACTTTCAAAGTAATGGTGTAAAATATTTTTGTCGGATGTCTCACTTGAATAAAATAAACAGTACAAGCTTTGTGATACCCAGTGCAAATCCCAATAGTAGACTAGTTTCGAGCTTTTGGCTCTCATCAGTACTATGCGGGAGACACGAAGATTTCTCTTCGCGCCAGGTAAGTATACAATATTGCTGATTCAACTCTATTGCATACTTTCCCCGGTACACTGGAAATCACATCGCTTGAAAAATAGCTTGGTCACAGAAAAAATCTGTAACTTGTAAACATGGCGTATGAAAAATCATAATCACCTCTGCGGACTAAAAAATTAGTCGATACACAGAAACTGTTTACAAGTGCATCCGATTACCTTTAGCATTTTTTGACTTTCAAAGTAATGGTGTAAAATATTTTTGTCGGATGTCTCACTTGAATAAAATAAACAGTACAAGCTTTGTGATACCCAGTGCAAATCCCAATAGTAGACTAGTTTCGAGCTTTTGGCTCTCATCAGTACTATGCGGGAGACACGAAGATTTCTCTTCGCGCCAGGTAAGTATACAATATTGCTGATTCAACTCTATTGCATACTTTCCCCGGTACACTGGAAATCACATCGCTTGAAAAATAGCTTGGTCACAGAAAAAAATCTGTAAACTTGTAAACATGGCGTATGAAAAATCATAATCACCTCTGCGGACTAAAAAATTAGTCGATACACAGAAACTGTTTACAAGTGCATCCGATTACCTTTAGCATTTTTGACTTTCAAAGTAATGGTGTAAAATATTTTTGTCGGATGTCTCACTTGAATAAAATAAACAGTACAAGCTTTGTGATACCCAGTGCAAATCCCAATAGTAGACTAGTTTCGAGCTTTTGGCTCTCATCAGTACTATGCGGGAGACACGAAGATTTCTCTTCGCGCCAGGTAAGTATACAATATTGCTGATTCAACTCTATTGCATACTTTCCCCGGTACACTGGAAATCACATCGCTTGAAAAATAGCTTGGTCACAGAAAAAATCTGTAAACTTGTAAACATGGCGTATGAAAAATCATAATCACCTCTGCGGACTAAAAAATTAGTCGATACACAGAAACTGTTTACAAGTGCATCCGATTACCTTTAGCATTTTGACTTTCAAAGTAATGGTGTAAAATATTTTTGTCGGATGTCTCACTTGAATAAAATAAACAGTACAAGCTTTGTGATACCCAGTGCAAATCCCAATAGTAGACTAGTTTCGAGCTTTTGGCTCTCATCAGTACTATGCGGGAGACACGAAGATTTCTCTTCGCGCCAGGTAAGTATACAATATTGCTGATTCAACTCTATTGCATACTTTCCCCGGTACACTGGAAATCACATCGCTTGAAAAATAGCTTGGTCACAGAAAAAATCTGTAAACTTGTAACATGGCGTATGAAAAATCATAATCACCTCTGCGGACTAAAAAATTAGTCGATACACAGAAAACTGTTTACAAGTGCATCCGATTACCTTTAGCATTTTTGACTTTCAAAGTAATGGTGTAAAATATTTTTGTCGGATGTCTCACTTGAATAAAATAAACAGTACAAGCTTGTGATACCCAGTGCAAATCCCAATAGTAGACTAGTTTCGAGCTTTTGGCTCTCATCAGTACTATGCGGGAGACACGAAGATTTCTCTTCGCGCCAGGTAAGTATACAATATTGCTGATTCAACTCTATTGCATACTTTCCCCGGTACACTGGAAATCACATCGCTTGAAAAATAGCTTGGTCACAGAAAAAATCTGTAAACTTGTAAACATGGCGTATGAAAAATCATAATCACCTCTGCGGACTAAAAAATTAGTCGATACACAGAAACTGTTTACAAGTGCATCCGATTACCTTTAGCATTTTTGACTTTCAAAGTAATGGTGTAAAATATTTTTGTCGGATGTCTCACTTGAATAAAATAAACAGTACAAGCTTTGTGATACCCAGTGCAAATCCCAATAGTAGACTAGTTTCGAGCTTTTGGCTCTCATCAGTACTATGCGGGAGACACGAAGATTTCTCTTCGCGCCAGGTAAGTATACAATATTGCTGATTCAACTCTATTGCATACTTTCCCCGGTACACTGGAAATCACATCGCTTGAAAAATAGCTTGGTCACAGAAAAAATCTGTAAACTTGTAAACATGGCGTATGAAAAATCATAATCACCTCTGCGGACTAAAAAATTAGTCGATACACAGAAACTGTTTACAAGTGCATCCGATTACCTTTAGCATTTTTGACTTTCAAAGTAATGGTGTAAATATTTTTGTCGGATGTCTCACTTGAATAAAATAAACAGTACAAGCTTTGTGATACCCAGTGCAAATCCCAATAGTAGACTAGTTTCGAGCTTTTGGCTCTCATCAGTACTATGCGGGAGACACGAAGATTTCTCTTCGCGCCAGGTAAGTATACAATATTGCTGATTCAACTCTATTGCATACTTTCCCCGGTACACTGGAAATCACATCGCTTGAAAATAGCTTGGTCACAGAAAAAATCTGTAAACTTGTAAACATGGCGTATGAAAAATCATAATCACCTCTGCGGACTAAAAAATTAGTCGATACACAGAAACTGTTTACAAGTGCATCCGATTACCTTTAGCATTTTTGACTTTCAAAGTAATGGTGTAAAATATTTTTGTCGGATGTCTCACTTGAATAAAATAAACAGTACAAGCTTTGTGATACCCAGTGCAAATCCCAATAGTAGACTAGTTTCGAGCTTTTTGGCTCTCATCAGTACTATGCGGGAGACACGAAGATTTCTCTTCGCGCCAGGTAAGTATACAATATTGCTGATTCAACTCTATTGCATACTTTCCCCGGTACACTGGAAATCACATCGCTTGAAAAATAGCTTGGTCACAGAAAAAATCTGTAAACTTGTAAACATGGCGTATGAAAAATCATAATCACCTCTGCGGACTAAAAAATTAGTCGATACACAGAAACTGTTTACAAGTGCATCCGATTACCTTTAGCATTTTTGACTTTCAAAGTAATGGTGTAAAATATTTTTGTCGGATGTCTCACTTGAATAAAATAAACAGTACAAGCTTTGTGATACCCAGTGCAAATCCCAATAGTAGACTAGTTTCGAGCTTTTGGCTCTCATCAGTACTATGCGGGAGACACGAAGATTTCTCTTCGCGCCAGGTAAGTATACAATATTGCTGATTCAACTCTATTGCATACTTTCCCCGGTACACTGGAAATCACATCGCTTGAAAAATAGCTTGGTCACAGAAAAAATCTGTAAACTTGTAAACATGGCGTATGAAAAATCATAATCACCTCTGCGGACTAAAAAATTAGTCGATACACAGAAACTGTTTACAAGTGCATCCGATTACCTTTAGCATTTTTGACTTTCAAGTAATGGTGTAAAATATTTTTGTCGGATGTCTCACTTGAATAAAATAAACAGTACAAGCTTTGTGATACCCAGTGCAAATCCCAATAGTAGACTAGTTTCGAGCTTTTGGCTCTCATCAGTACTATGCGGGAGACACGAAGATTTCTCTTCGCGCCAGGTAAGTATACAATATTGCTGATTCAACTCTATTGCATACTTTCCCCGGTACACTGGAAATCACATCGCTTGAAAAATAGCTTGGTCACAGAAAAAATCTGTAAACTTGTAAACATGGCGTATGAAAAATCATAATCACCTCTGCGGACTAAAAAATTAGTCGATACACAGAAACTGTTTACAAGTGCATCCGATTACCTTTAGCATTTTTGACTTTCAAAGTAATGGTGTAAAATATTTTTGTCGGATGTCTCACTTGAATAAAATAAACAGTACAAGCTTTGTGATACCCAGTGCAAATCCCAATAGTAGACTAGTTTCGAGCTTTTGGCTCTCATCAGTACTATGCGGGAGACACGAAGATTTCTCTTCGCGCCAGGTAAGTATACAATATTGCTGATTCAACTCTATTGCATACTTTCCCCGGTACACTGGAAATCACATCGCTTGAAAAATAGCTTGGTCACAGAAAAAATCTGTAAACTTGTAAACATGGCGTATGAAAAATCATAATCACCTCTGCGGACTAAAAAATTAGTCGATACACAGAAACTGTTTACAAGTGCATCCGATTACCTTTAGCATTTTTGACTTTCAAAGTAATGGTGTAAAATATTTTTGTCGGATGTCTCACTTGAATAAAATAAACAGTACAAGCTTTGTGATACCCAGTGCAAATCCCAATAGTAGACTAGTTTCGAGCTTTTGGCTCTCATCAGTACTATGCGGGAGACACGAAGATTTCTCTTCGCGCCAGGTAAGTATACAATATTGCTGATTCAACTCTATTGCATACTTTCCCCGGTACACTGGAAATCACATCGCTTGAAAAATAGCTTGGTCACAGAAAAAATCTGTAAACTTGTAAACATGGCGTATGAAAAATCATAATCACCTCTGCGGACTAAAAAATTAGTCGATACACAGAAACTGTTTACAAGTGCATCCGATTACCTTTAGCATTTTTGACTTTCAAAGTAATGGTGTAAAATATTTTTGTCGGATGTCTCACTTGAATAAAATAAACAGTACAAGCTTTGTGATACCCAGTGCAAATCCCAATATATAATAATAAATAATAATAATAAAATTTCAATAAATATTAAATAATAAAAAAATATTCTGTAAATATAAATATTCAAAAATAATAATTAATAACAACAATCACAATCATAAATGAAAAATTTATAATTAAAAATAATTTTTTTAGCCCCGGTTATTTCTGGTTCAATTTCTCCAATGCTTTTCTACAGTCAATTATCAGCTCAAATACCTCAAAGCATTTTACCGGCCATCGGATATTCTTGTAAATTAGGAGTATTTGATATCAAATAAAATTGCATTTTTATGAATGTATTGTTTGAATTGGTTTTGATTTTTTTCTTTATTAAACATTTATCAAATTTAGAATAAAATTATTTTAATATTAAAACTTTTTTAATTTATGGAATCTTGAGAATTGAATTTCCACAATTCACGTGGTGCATGCGATGAGTGCTTAGCCTAAGGCGGGAATGAAAACAGTATAACTTTTATTTTTTAAACATATGGCTACAAATATAGGTAAACATTACAATTCTCCACAAAATTTATGAAAAAAACAAGATACATTCCTTTAATAACTGCTTGATGAAGCGCGCTTTCAATCCTCAGGTAGCTGTAAATGATTTTCCTTCTAGATGCTTCTCTAAATGCATGACAAGGTAGTAGTCGCTGAGTCTTTAAGGAGATCGGGACTATAAGGACGGCCCACAAGAAGCGTCAATTTAGCCTGGTCAATTCTGATCTAGGAAATAACTGCTGTGTAGATATTCACATATAATATAAAAACCGCATTACCGTCCCTGTCTACCTTCTCTTATTTCTGGTTCTTACTACAACGTTACTGTAGTAACCGTTATAATTCTTAACAGATCTGGGTTATGTGGACAGCGTCCTTGGTGTTTTATTAGATAGAAAGCATGATCATCCGGTGTTGGAAAGTATAGGGTCGCATCTTAATTGAGAATATTCTACAAGAACTTATATCCTATGGTACTTCTAGATGTCGATATTGTTTGCACAGTTGATGTAACTATTTCTCATCATTTCACTTGAGATGAAACGAGACACGAATCATGAACACAAATTTCAAACACCTAAAACTTTTAGTTCTTCATGCGAACTTACCATTCTGATGTCGAAAGCTATCAGATAATGTGCGAATACAGGTTCTTCGCTGCTTCAACACAATTTGTAGCAATCAGTTGTCAATATTATCATTATTGACCTTCTCTGTCGTCATTAAAAATTGTTGTGCAAATTCATTTACCTAGTTCTTCATATCTGACAAAGATGAAGCATTTTTTAGCAGGCTAACTGCAATAAATCGTGAATTTCACTACTAATTTTCATATGTACAACAAAATTTTTAACCATACTTTGAAATTCGATCAGTGAAATCATGACTTTAAAAATATTTCAAAACTCTAGTGTCAAAATATAATAAAGAAAAATGAGGTAGTGACAATATGCACTTTGATACTAAACCAAATATCACAGAATCCATGTCTTATAAATGAAACATTTTCTCAATGCTTTATTTATTTCATAACATTTATTTAAAATTATAAATACATGCAATTTTTAGATTGTTGATTAAATTCTATAACATAATATTAATAATTCTAACATAACATAGAATAAAATAACCCTAAGTGATGTGAAAAGTATTATATGAAAAATCAAAAAGTACTTATACACTGAACGACAAGTCTCAGATAATATTTATCATTTTATTATAATAATACTAGGATTGAATTATTCCACTTGATTATAATTCCTATATAAAATAATAATAATAATAGTATCATTATAAGAAAGCGCCAATCAAACATTGTTTTCATGATATATTTCAACAGTTGTACTGTCATCATCAGGTAGGATATAATAACTATATAAATTAAGGATATTTAAACAAACTTATTAATTGTATCATTATTAATTATATTAAAAAACTTTTTTTAATAAAAACATTTCATTCTTTTAAAAATTATAATTCAAATAATATATCATTTTTTAAATTTTAACATTTAGAATTTAATTTAATAATTTATTAATTGTTTAATTTAACAACAACAATATACAAAAAATATAGAAAAATAAACAGTTAATAAAGTATCGTTTAAATCAAAATATTCAGTTTGCGAACCATTAATAAAAGTTCAATATCATTTCTACTGTCACTGGCAGTCTGTCAGTAACGGAATTCATTGGAAATACTTCTTCAAATGCCCCAAATTCAATTACCGTCTGAATTTTTACCGCAAATCATTTTCCATGTCCTTTCATTCGTTTGTTTATATGTGATGATCGGTGTTTTTTACGTTTTGGAGCATGTGATGGTGCTGGTGTTGGTTTTATATCTTTTTGAAATATACTCCCAACCCTTGGTAAAACTTTTCCTAGTTCGGATAAAGCATTTGTTTTCAGAGATGTTAATATCTTTTTATCACTCATAATCATATCTTTAGCAATTTTCATTTTAAAACTACCAATACGTTTAAGAATCGGGAGTGCAAATCTGCCAATTGTTTGCAACCAACCTGAGCCATACTGTTTACAAACAAAATATGGTAAATTGACATACATTTGGCTACGCTATACATTGAAATAATATTCGTTATTAGCCATTTGCTTTACAAAAATGTAGTGTCAAATAAGTTTTTGAATCTTTTGGAAAGTTTATTAGTTTCCATAATCATCACGAATATTTACTTCTCTATTGTTTATATATGAGTTTGACATTGGTAAATACATCGGATTCTCGATATTTATATTGACAACTTCATAATGTTCATATTTTCCAATTCATACCAATTTCAACCCAAGTATCCCCAACAATTACAGGCTCAATAATGTTAGTATATATGAACATTTGTTGATGATGTTCAAGTATTACTGGTTTATGTATACCATTCAATTTTCCCCAATATTTTTGGTTCTCAAATCCAAGTGTATTTGCTAAATTTTTATCAAATGTAACTTCACAAATGCTATCATTCAAACTGAAGGTAAATAACAAATCTTTCACAATTTCCAAATTTTTAAATATGTGTGAACAATTGAACTTTAAATATTTAAAGAGCACATCAAGTTTATTAAAATATAATTCGGCAGCAAATGTTAATGATTCTTCAACATCAATATACAACATTGATATTTTGATTTCTTCTTTCATTAAACTGTTTGATTCAAATAGAATAAAGCGTAATAAATATTCTGTTTCAGTAACATCATTTTTCAACTTATGATGTAAAATCTTGCGGTGCAACTTCCAAATTACCATTTAAAGAAAACGGATTTTGTAGATTGAGCATGAATTTGCTGGCTTGATTGTTTGGTCGAATAAGCGGACAGCTATTGCTTGGTAAAATAGTATACAAATTCACTTTACTAGATCTTTTGATGATATCCATGATGGGATTTGATATTCATGACAATTGACATAGTATTGTTTGTCATTACCAACCATTTTAGTTTTCCATATTTTCTAGATTCTAAACACTGTAGAAGATAGGGTAACTTGTAATTCCTGCTCATAGAACTTTCCTTTTACAACATTTTTATCATAGTCTTTAATAACATACATAACCGGATACTATTTCTCATTGACTTTGAAATTACAAGACTTCATCACTCCAATTCGTATCGAAATTTTTAATGAATGATGTACTAATTTTACTATTTCTAACATGATCACCGACTTTATATTTCAGTTTATTATTTTTTTCGACTTTTTAGAAAGAAATTATTTAAGTGAACTTTCAATGAAATATCAACCAGCTTACAGTTTGCTAAAATAGAAATTCACGCCATTAGGATTAAATATCTCTGCCAGAGCTACAGATACATGTTCTAGTTTCCAATTTGTTATATGTGGATTTGTATCCAGAATCCTTAACTCAAACGGCTTTCGTTCCTACAAAAATCAAAAAATTCCCAAAGCTTCAGAAAATCAGCTCACTATCCAAAAGATGGTAATTGACCGTTTTCACTGTCACATTTTATCAAGAAATCATGAACCACTGTTTATTCTTGACGACGAATCAAATTTTACATTTTAAATGATCATTTTTATTCAACAAGTGGTTTGATGGAAAATAGCCTCAAGTTTCGTTGCCACTCAAAGTTCCAAAATAAAGTGATGTGCTGGATTGCAGTCAGTGCTCACAGGATTTAAAAGCTATATTTATGTACTTCGGTTGAATGAACAAATCTATCAATAGAAGTTTATTCGTCAAGGCCTTCTTCCATTTATCCAATCTTATCACCAGGACAACAATTGTCTCTTCTGGCCCCAACCATGGATGTTTTCGATGAGCTCAATATTAAAGTGGTCCCTAAAAACATGAATCTCCCAAATTGTCCACATCTTCACCCGATTGATGATTTTTGAGCCATTCTCAAGTATTTGTTATATGCCAAGGGCTGGAAGGCATGTAACCATGCACAACTGCAACGGCCCATCAAGTTTTGATTACGTAAGGTTGTACAGAAAATTATGCTTTCATTAAAGACCAAAATTCGTCGAGCCCAAGTGGAAAACTAATTCTAAGCACCTATTTCTCATATTATACTTATTTAGTTGTACATTTAAACTTGGAATAGTATGAATATAGAGTATGTTTGACTATTTATTGATAGTCTAGATTTTTAAAATCATTCATCTATTTAAAATCAGTCAACTATTTTCAAAATCTCATTTTTCATTCGATTGGAAAACAATTTTAAGTAAAAATAAAGGTAAATTTTCTTACAATAGTAATGGTCGAAAAGTTTCCTGCAACAGGCAATTGATATTTTACATTTAACAGAATCTGGACATGCAACAAGGCTACCATAATTGAAGTGACAACCAATATTATTTATAAATTAATCATTTTCAGGAAAAACAGTATGTAAATTATTTTATACGTGAACTCTAACCCGCCATCTATTAAGAAATTTCCGACGTCGCTTATAAAAATAAGTTGGGTGGCCGAAACTAGTCCATAAATATAACATTATTTAAAAATTAAATGATAAAAATAAATAAACAAAAAAATATTTGTCAATTTACAACTCAATATCAACCGTAGATAGAACGTAAACGAAAAATATATTGAAAACCAAATTCTGTGCACTAAGAACTTTACAAATTCATTAAACGACAATTATATTACTCAAAGAAATCGCAGTTGATTTTTTTTATATCATTAAACCGTGTTACTGAAAATCCGCATCAAAATAAATAATTTCATTTGTGAAATAATTTTATATACCAAAATAATTATTCACTGTCTTTATCCTTAATGATGCCTTTAGCAATCATATCTGGTATTTCTACTGCCAACCAAGGTCCCAAACCAAGAGCCATTGCATGGCCAATTCCAAATTTTGGTACATTTCGTGACCAAAGTGGTTTAAAATGTTCTGTTAAACAAATTTTTCCTCCTCTGTACATTTTAGCGGTTTTACCATCCAATTCTGGTAGCACAATTTCTGGATTGGTGCTAGGATATGCAACCGGAATGTCAAAATTGACTTCAAATTCATATTTTTTCATTTCATGAATATACCAGCATGTTCCAAACCAACGAGTACCTTCCGCATTAGATTCAAGTCGAAACCAATCATTGTCAGCTTCTTTGTTATTTTGAACATACTGTATTAATGATTGATATTCCTCTTTAAGGCGTTGAACCCACAGGTCACCATCACGAGGACCAGCTTTTGTTTTCAATAACGGAATTGCAGCAAGAGTCTTTTTAGTTGCTTCATCAATCATTTTAGTTACTAAACAAATTTTTTAACTTCTATATTAAAAAATATACGTACAATAAATAGAAAAGTTGTTAAAAAATTAAATTAATTCGTGTCTATATTTCAAAATATATTATTTATATAAAACAATAAAACAAATTGTAAATATTCAAATTACGATTGATTTTATTTATTTTAAATAAATAAGCTAAATGTAGCAGAATTCTAAACCTTGAAAAAATATTTGTATAAATTTAGCACTTATATTGTTTATTAAGTTAAATTTTAAAAAGATTAAAGAATTAAAATTAAGGGTTAAGTATTATTTAACTTTTGAAAATGATATATCTATTAATATAATTTACAAAGATAATTTATATATATATATATCCTTCAAATTAAATTTGTCATTTTGGTAAGTTCAATAAAATAATTGGGGAAGTACCAGGCCGCTAAAAGAAACATTTATGAATATAAAAAATGAAAAGCGGTGAAAGGTAATAAAACCATTGTTGATTACTTAGGGGTGTGTCATTTTAAATTTTTAAATACGTTACGGGTAATCATAGGTATTCACTCGACTCTTTCCTAAGCACCTCCATGACTATTGTACTTTAAACCATTTGTGTACCCATGGCGATGACCATGTTGGTACTGTACACAAAGGCGAAAAAAAGCAATGAGCAGGTGAGCTCTATTGCTAAAACTACTCCCCATTGTACTTTCTCTTCGGGTTCTAGACGGCCGATAGAAGGTCTTACGTCGTCGATCATTTTCTATTTCTACTTTTCTATCTCATTCGGCTATGGTCCTCATTTTTAGATGTTTTCTATTGTTTCCTTTCAAAATATTGTGCAGGGATACGCCCTTATTTTTCTATTAATAAATGTTGCTAGGTATTTTCCTTGATATTTATGAATATTTAACCTATCTCGCAAAACATTTGAGCAGGGATCGGCCCTTATTTCCAAGTTAATCTACACTTCCCATAATACTTAAATTGTCCTTCAAAAAATTTGAGCAGAGATCTGCCTGTATACCTAATTCTACCTTATTTGACATCTTAAACATTCATAGATTCTACAAACCTACTCAAACTGAACCTTATTTACCTACACCCGATCTTAGTTATTCTGTCGCTATTCTTAACTCAATGATATCCATAAAAATAACGGTGACGGACCCGTTTTATACTCTATATATTTAAACAAAATTTCAAACCGTCAAAAATGAATCTAGGTTCTCCCATCGGCCCCATCTCTAACTATATCCTATAATGCGATGTGCCAAACTGGCGAAACATCTGCTGACCAACAGCACGTAGTGCCGCCCGTTTACAAACCTTCCCCCAGTCCAGACCATCGACACATAAATTTCATAAAAAACCAACCTACATTATCATATTATCAAAAAAAAATATATCATAAACAAGACTCCAGAATTAATTAAAAACAAATCCAATTAAAAAATTTTATTCAATCCTACAAATTACATCATATAAAATTGTCATTAATAAAATCAAACTCATCTTACTCCTATTAAGATATTATCCCAAGTTAAAATTAAAATGAACAGACACAAAATCAGCCAAACAAATTCAATTACTAAATCCTAAAAATTACATATTATTTCATTATAAATTTTAATGTTGGATGACAGAGGAAGGAGAATTGAAGAATTTGAGCTGACCCACTATTATAGAACGGGCAGCAACAAGTTCAGAGTTAATATCTACGTGGAACCCAAACAACCAAAGCCGGACAAGTCAAAACAGTGACAATTATTATTGCAATTTGATTATTGACTTTGACTTATCAGTGCATCTTATTTATTTTATTTTTTGGTTTATGTTCTATGTACATTATTTTATGTTACTGTGCATCTTATTTATCTTATTTTTGGGGTTATATGTACATTATTTTATGTTTCGATGTTTCATTAAAATAAAATATATTACTAAACATACGGGAATTAATTATTATTTAAAATTATGAAATTTCAATAAAAACATATGTTTGCAAAATATGAGTGGTAATTCAATAATAATATATGAGTGGTAATTCAATTTTGAGAATCATGAAGACATTCAACAATAATAATTTTAGAATTTTTTTAGAATAATAATAATTTTCAGTCACATAACAATAATTAATAGCTTTTATAATAATTAATTTTTTTAAGCAAAAATACTTTGAAATTTTTTAGTCATATAACAATAATTAATACCTTAACAATCATTTACTCTGTATAAGCATGTTTATAAAAATATATTACTTTTTTAATTATTTCTCAAGTACACTTATAAAAATATATCAATTTAATTTCATAGACACGAAAACAGTATAAATAGCTAGTTAAAATTCATTTTCTCCGCCCAAATTTTTAACCGCAATAACATACTAAAAAGGTTAATCCTTATTAGTGATAAAAATCGAACAGACAAACAAAAACGTTCAAAAGCCTACACGCAACACTGCAAAAGAAACACAACATTCACACAGTACATACACGCATATTCGGTTGGATATTCAAAGGATTTTGTAATCTAGAAGAATACTTTATATTTGGTAAATTTTCTTTATAATAAAAGTTTTAACAATTACTTTGTCTTTTGATATATATATATATATATATATATATATATATATATATATATATATATATATATATATATATATATATAAGAACCAGTAAGTTGAGTGTTCCCGAATATCGAGACCTCAACAGTTTCATTAATTTAAACAATTTGGTTTTATAAGTTTTATAATTTAAATAATTTTGTTGGTTTTATTTTTAGTTTTCATGAAACAATTTAGTTTTATAAATTTTATGGTTTATCTAATTTTACTACTTTTATTCAACTTTTTATTATTTTATCCGTTTACTAGATATTTTTATTTTTAAATTTTACATTTATATATTTAAAAAATTTTCCATATTATTAATTAATTTATTACCCATTATTTTATTTATTATTATTTTAATTTTTAGTTGTTAGATATTCCGAATGCGATATTTCTCCTAATGGTGTTAGTGATTGCGACCTTTATTTGCGTTCCTTTATTTTATTACCCGGGTCTTATTTATCATCCATGTGTTATGTACTTTAGTTTGTATTGATTGGTGTTTTAATTTAACTTGGTGCGATTTTTATGTTATGTATTTTTGATTCATTAAAACAAGCTCTCGATTCTCGGTTCTAGCCCAACACCATCAAAAAAGCAAGGTAGTAATTTTTTCTCAACAACGTTACTTAATACCAATTTTGTGGTAAAGAAAAAGTACACACTCTGATCACGAAATCGAATCATTTCGGAAAGCGTTTTGAAGTCAAACATAATTGTAGCCATAGAAGTGATGGGTCACAAGTAGGGAAACGTTCTGTATGTTGGATCGTACCGAGGACAATATCAAAGCAGTGCCTATGGGAAAACAGAGCTGATTCGTTGTCAGTTCTCTGCTTGATACCCATCAGCTTTTCAAGGTGGCCGATGAACAATCTGACATCGTTCGAGTTTCGACTACTGTGAATTATTTGGTGACCTAGGACTAGCGACATTCGGAAAGTTGTCAAGCATCGAAATGCTAGTTATTAAGGTTAGAATGAAAGTAATAGGAGTCAATGAATATAAATAAAAACGACTCAGGTAAATTACTAAAAGAAATACATAAAGATATATAAAAATAAATACACAAAAAAATTGATATTTATGGTCTAAGTTTTCCACTTTATTGTTACGAGAATGCTTAGAAATCAGTTAGGAGGTCATCCAAATTGAACAGGACCTCGCCTTCTATGCCTACCGCAAAAGAAATGTCTTCTAGATCTAAATCTTGGTTGGCTTCTGGAGTGGATACTATATATTGTTCTGCAGCGACCGCTTCTTTTCGTAGTCACCGTGTCCGCGTCCGTTGTGGCTTACAGAAGTTTTCCCGTTTAGATGTCTTTGCTGGTGCTGGTGATGGGATGAGCACCGCACTAAGATCGATAAATGAAGGTGGGCCCGTAAAGAACATCTATAGAGAAGGATGAGGAGAAATAACTGGAGCATTGTAATATAAACAGATTTTGCATTCGCAATACGGAGTTGCCCAATTTTTACCTCCAATGCACCTTTGAAATAACAACTTCGGAAATCTCAAAATTCTCTAACATCAGACCTGTTTCATCGAGATTGTCTATGCCAAATGTTTTTACACATAGAACTTTCCAAACAATGCATTATTTTTGACGAAGTGCCCCAGAACACGAAGGTAAACATTAAATAAGAACTTTAGATGTATAATAAATAAGTTTCAGGATAAAAGCATTTATTTTTTTATCAAAAAATTGGTAATTTTGATTTCACGACCTTTTCTAATATCATTCAAAAGTTTTTTCTGAATGCATAAAATTCTTTTAAAGAATTTTTTAAAAAATTCTTCTCAGTGTAAACTTGATATATGGCCTGGGCCTGCTTCTGTATCAACGTGTACTGGGCACGACTTTCTTCGATCAAATTATTTCTGCAATGCTCAAGACAATACACTTTCTGCGTACTCTCTTTCATCTGGACGGGGGTGAACCATGTACTCTCCAGTCTATCCACTTTAGCCTCTAATCGTTTGATTTTCTTCTGCAGTATTCGGATAAATTCTCTTTATCCGAAAATTAGAATCAGGTTTTGATCTGATTTCTTTGTTGTGCAATGTCTACTGTAAATAGTGGAATAAAGATAAGATATAGAAAGAATTAATCGCTGAAAATGATCATTATGTAGGGTTTTATTTCGCGAATAGGAATAATATGATTTAGATATCAGTTGGGAAATAATGAAGCCCAGTTATGACAACGAAGATTTATGAATTTTATTTACTTAATTCGATAATTATTATAATGAACGAATTACAAATTCTTATGACTTCTCATTTTTTCTCCTTCTGAGCGGTTTTTGTGTCCCTGACTTCCGTGAATCTTGATGTGCATCATCCCCATATTTGTTTTTAGTGACTCAGGTCCATTATATATGCTGAATCAATTTGAAGTTTCAGTTAATTCATGTTTGAGGTTATTTTCTATTTATCAATATCAGCTCATTTTATATGTTAGAGTCGTTTTATGTTCTCCTGCATTGTATCTTATTTGATTTTACTCCTTCTTGCCCGTGTATTGATTCTCTAGTGAGAGAGTCAGTTTGTGGAATAGTTGTTTAGTCTTACGTACATTCCTCATCAACAAATTTTTACCTAACCACCAAGATTGGATCGTACCTATTCTTGGATTCTCTATTGAATTACTTTCTTGCCATATGCTCCTGTTACATGGCATAAAGCATCTTATTAAGAAAAATATTTTAGTCATATATTATTAATAGAAGTTGTTGGGCTATAACTGAATTCTAGACCCAAAAATCTTGATAATGTGACGAAATGTGGTGGTACATAACACGTACACCTAGCATTAAGTTTATTCAAATAAACTATATACAACACCAAATAAACAACGATAATAATGAGTAAAAATAACAGAGAAATAAAAACATCTAAATTAAGAAATAACCCAAAAACAAATGCAAGAAGTATAACATGAAAATTGACTCAAACACAACAGAAAAGCACAAAAATGAACTCGAACGAAGTCGAAAAACTGTAGAAAATGTAAAATAAGGGAAAATTCTAGACAAAAACCCAGAACAATCCATAAAAATGGTGAAAGTCCATCATGAATGCTATTCAATACAATAAAAGTTATCCAAAATAAATAATTTAGTTTTAAAAATAAAAATCCTAAAAAAGAATTCATAAAAACGATTCTAAAATAAAAATTAAAATTAATTTGATATGGAATGTTCTAGAAATGCCCAAATCCATCATGGAGGCAAAGTTAATAAAAATATAATTCAAAAATAAAATTTTAAAAATGAAAACAAAAATTATGGCACAAAAATCGCCATTAAAATCATAAAAAATCAAAAATAGAATGTTCTAGAACTAAAAAGAATTCGAGTTTGTTTTACTGCATCAATGCACAAACACGTACTCGCACACAGAAAATATGTATATATACCGCCACATTTCGATTACAAGTTAATCACTTTTTGCCAAAATTTTACTTTATCATTTGTCTAATCCGGAACCAACTGAATCAGTAAGATAGTTTATTATTATGTGATTATTAATGCTAAATTTTTCTATGTTGATGAATCAATATTAAAATGCTTCATTTTATCTTTTGTTTTGCTTCTATTTACATTTATGAAAGAGTGCTTAACGTCGTCGTGATCGTAATTTGCACGTGACGTTAACCAGCCTGCCTCCAAATAAATAATCACAATGAATCAAGGTTTCACGACCCCACATACAGTAAAATGATTTTAACTACCAGAAGTCGCCACGAACCAATGGTGTTCAACCAGGAGTAGGGCGGATAAATCCATCTCGGTAGTCGGCATAGTTATAGGGGCTATACAGACGAATTAACTATGGGAAATTAATTATCTATGGCTACAAATCACAATAGGGCCTATCGTACCGTACTCAGTATAGTCGGGAAAGTAGGTAAATTTTAATTAATCTGTCCTTTTCAGTATTAAATCATATGCCTAATTTCGACACTCAATTTACTATAAAGAACACAACATTAGCGAAATTTAAACGGGAAATGTCCCAAACTCAAAATTTAACAAGTGTTGGGCTAAAAAGAAAAGCACGATAATCTAAAATCATAGGACAAAAAACACTAAGAAATAATATAAAGATCATGAATAAATTAGAAAATAAATTAAAAATTAAGACAAATAAACACTAGAAATAAATAATGATAAATTAACCAGAGAGAATTAAAACAAAAAATAAAAATGAAAAATCAAGATAAGAAAAATAGTAAAATAATATAAAATTAAATAATTAATAAGAAAATAAATGAAAAATAAAGAAACAATAAAGAAACACTAAGAAAACCAACAAAAACAAAGAAATCGAATTAAAATAAATAATTAAACAGCGCTCAATTTTGATTGGTCCGCACACACGCAAAATTAGGTATATAAGGGAGACACTGAAAAAAAATTTTCAGTGTTAACCCAACAATCATTAAGGTAAGTTATGCATTCTGTACATTCTCAGTGTTAACCCAACAATCATTAAGACTTCTACAGCATTTCAAGGATCCAGAGCTATACAACAAGAACTAATCTAAGGATAATTATCGCGAAACGAATCATTCGAGGACTCAACGTTGAATTTTCAAGGAAGAATAACTATTGATATAGAAAGTAAAATTTTGTTTATGTTTGCAGAAATTAGATATAAAATGGATACTTTTTCGTAAATTAAATATGTAAAATGTGTTTTTCTTCACTCACCATTGATTAATTTACGTTAATTTAAATCTTTTGAGTTAACAAAATTTTTATGACTTGTAGATAATGCATCTATTTTTTGATAATGAACTCTAATAATTTTTATGAATTTTAATGCATTCCGCGAAGCTGAGGTTCAGCTGGCCACAGCTCGAGGGACACTAGTTGTTCCTCTTGCCAGAAGGTCGGGATGATACTTCAGCGTCGCAGTGGTTGGGATCGGGTCATTGTAGGGGTTTCCTCACTGATCTGTTCGCCACAGGAGAGAAGAGTAGAGACTTAGATCGAAAAAGTGAAAGTAGTATGACTGAAACGAGTATGATTTTCAAAAATGTTGCTAGTGAGCCTTCGCAATGATTAAGGTAGCCGAATCATCGCTCGTCTTGTGTTATTCCAGAAAACTATAGCATGAATAGGCACACCTCGCCCAGAAAAATCGAATTTATCAACGTTTAACGTTGCACTTTCAGTTAAAACATTTCAAGTATTTGAACGAGTTTTTTAGGCGGTGAGAATGCCATAGGTGCAAATATAACTCTCGTTTTAGTGTCCCGATAAAATTGACCAGCCGATCGGTAGCACTACCTGAACGTATACGGTTGGGAATCCACACTCACCAATTTTCACATCTGATAACAATCATACGCAAAGTTGCACACAGGTAAAGACTGGTCACCAAAAATCAACCGTCGTATTAACATGATCAGCGAACAGAACCAGATAATGAGGTAATGTTCACCAGCCGGTCTAATCGCACTCGAACTGAAATGCAATTCCACACACCACATGTGCAACCAGACGGGTCTATTCCGATACTTGTAGAATGTTACCAAAAAACTAAAGGTACAAAGATAAGATCGCGAATGTTGATTAAAGGGCTCAAATGCCAATTATTATAATTTAATTTAATTATTATACACAATTTCGCAATGAATTTTTGATTGAATATTTTTCCTGGTTTTTGGAATAAATTGTCTCCTAGTAGTAAACAGGAACCCGCGTAGGAATGTCATAGATATCTATACAAATTTTGATTTAATTCTCTATCAGCAAAATTTCCGATTAGTTTACTAATTTTGTATGCATGAGACGAGTCCGATATGTTCAGTCAGTTCTCACATCCTTGCACTGGGAATAAGATCAGAAATGCGATGTCACCTGGATGAAACCCCTCCAGGGTAGAGTTTTAATATAAACCCACCTCGTTTTTCGGAGAATAGTCGTCGCTTCAGACAAGGAGGGGGTAATTAAATGCGTAGATAATCAAATAAGAATAAATTTAAATTACACGTTTTAAATTGGTCAAGGCTCCGACGTTTCTCCAGCATACGCGCGGTACATGGGGTTGATTGATTTTTCGTCTATTTTATTATTATTTTCCTTGTGATGTTGCGAGACCTGATTAAGCATGATGAACGTTATGTGGTTATTAGGAAAGACGTGATCTTAATAAAATTCTTTGATTATTTAGAAATGTCCAAGACTCCAGCAACCACCACTATCTTGCGCCCATGTTTTTCTTGTGCCGATAAGAATCACCTCATAAAGATTCTTCAGACACAGAACGGTCTCCTCAAAAAGAAATCAGATCACCTAGAAGGGACATATTTCTCCCCCGCGCAAATGAAGGAGATGAGAATGAGACTTACCCGAGCCGAAAGATGTCGTGATGAGTTGATAGAAGAGAGTCGAGCCCTGCGAACTTTGATCAAAGACCAATCCGAGGCGCTGCTATTTAGTCAGCACCTACAATTTTTAGATAGTAATTTTGAAGTGGATAAGCCCAAATTTAAATTTAAAAATAATAATAATCATTATTTTTTCGCTTTTTCCCGTGCGAAGACCACTCACATTCTTTCAAAACTGATCTAGGTTTCTTTCCCATCTTATTATTACTTTATCTTCTTTATTTCTCTCAATTTTTCATAAATTATTTATTTTACTTTATTTATTAAAATTAACTCATTAGTTGGGTAATTTTTTGTTTTAATCGAACCTTTTCATTATTCGTTCTTTCTGGTATTTTTCATTATTTTCCATAATTATCTTTTGCTGATTATTTGTTTTAATCCGTGTTTTGTTTTCATTCATTATTAGCTTATTTTTGATTAAATCGATTATCTGTAAATCAGCTTTTGATGAACATTTTATTTTTTTTACTCTTTTTAACTTTTTACCACTCTTTTTTATTTCAATATTTTGTTTAGTCGGGTTTAACACATTTTATTTTATAGCTTTTTATTTAATTCTGATCTTATTTTATTTTTTTCGTGTTTTATTTATATTTATATATTTTATTTTGTTCTTCTTAATTATTTTAATTTTTCGTATAATTTGTACATTTTATCCTTTTCTGGTATTATTGTGCCGGATAAAAAAACAAGGGCAATCTTGAGTTTCTGATCAACAGAAACATTATGAATGCATTGCAAGAGACGTCATCAATAGATTAAATTTGAATCCAAAATCAGCAACGGTAATCTGCATTTCAAAATGTACATGTGTATGTTATTTGTGGTGCATTAAAACATTTGAGACTCTTAATTTTGGCCTATCACGATAGTCTTTTTTCTCCGAATTCTCACCAAATTTCAATTTTAATATTGTATTTAATTTTATAATATTGCAGGCAACAGTGAAGGCTAGCCATTTTCACCTTTATTACTTACAAATAGAATTTTTGAATCAAAATAAATTTGTTAAATTTATGAATATAATTTTATTTATCTTGAAGATAAAATTGCAAATTTTGGTGCCAAATAAGAGGTGTGCTATTGGTAATATTTAAATATAGAAATTTACTATTATATATAATTAGTTTTGTCTTTTATTAGATATATTTGTAAGATTATAGAAAGTAGTTTTTTAAATACTTAAATTGCTTTTTTTGTATTAGTTAAATAATCATTTTATAATTTACTGCTTGTTTAAATAATTCACTACATTAGCAATGACAACTAATTTTAATGACTCTGGCAAAGATAATTTTGCTTTTCACAATACAGATTTGGTTGATAATTTTTAATTGAATACTATTGTAACAATAAACATTTTGTAGAATGCTTCACAAGTTTCTCTTGAAGGAGATATTTATAATCCTGAAGTTGATAATAATTTTTCAACTTTAAATGAACCCATACGAGATACAATTGTAAGTGTGTTTTTAATAAAATTCAATAAACTTTTATTTTAACAGATACGAGACTTAAGAGCTGTTGGAGTAAAATTTTGGCATGTTCTATATCCTAAAAACGATAAAACACTTTTAAAAGAATGTATTGAATAATTTGGTATTCTTTTATGATATAATTAATTTTTAAGGGGATTTGTGGGGTCCATTACTGCTATGCACAATCATATCAATGTAATTAAATTATTTGTTGAAAATATTTTTATTAAATTAATAGTGTACTTGAAACTGAATCAAGTGTAAGAAAATCTCCAATTGATGGTGGTCCCCAATTCGGACAAGTATTTATTTTGTTTTGGGTCGGCTCTTCTATTGTAACGTTAAATGCCAAATTATTAGGTGCAGATGTGTAAGTTTCTAGTAGATTTAATTGTATAGTTATATATCTTATTACATTTAAAATTTTTTTTAGTTTAGACGATAATTTGATTAATGATTAGAATTTATAATTGCCATGACTACCAAAATACTTTAGGCCTAATGAATCATTAATTTTATTATTCAATTATGTAAGAATTTCAAATATTTTTTGATAATATTTCAACAAAATCTTGTTTCTTGAAATGTGAATTTTGTAGATATTTCGGAATAATGACCGATTTATTGAGAAATGGGTACATCCCAAGGTACATAGAAAGATAAAAATTTAATCTTTTAATTAATTAGAGATGCTATTCATCTTTTCCTTAGTTTTCGTTTTTATCGAAAGTACACGGTATGTATTTCAAATATTTGTCCGCGTCTCGTATTTAGTATGTAACCAATCATTGGGCGTTTATTAATTACTCTTCTTTATCGCTTCAGTTTCTACTGTTAATCTTTCTTTTTTTGTATTTACTGATATATTCTACCCATTTGTATTCTCCAATGCACAGACTAATAAGCTCAAAATTATTAAGGATTATAGCAAGAAATTTTATTTAAGGCTTCCTAAAGTGGTAGGTTGCAGTCTTGCAACAAAAGGGTCAAGAAGAGCCGAGAAATTATTATATGTAGATTATTGCCAATTAAATTCAACTTAAATTTAAAAAATTTACAAGTGTAATTAATTTTTGATGTATTTGCGCTTGCATTTAATGATAAATTCAGAAGAATGGGAATAAACCCGCGATAATCCAAATAACATAAAGGGGAATGCGAATTTTGAGGGTAGCCAAAGCATTATTATATCTGACGAAGAGTAACATGATTAATGTCGATATATCTCAGTAAATGTTCTTGAATTGGTTGGGGCATTTAGATTAGTAGTGATTAAACAACTTACTAATAGCGCCTATTTATAAATTAGGAAATATTTATAATAAAAATTAATTGGAAAAATGTTTTTTTATTTTTCCTATCAAAATAACATACGTTTAATGCGAATTAATTCCAACAGACATTTATTACATGCTAGAAATACTAATGAAATTCAGGCTCACAGCTTGATGTACCTTAATTTTGATACATCTAGTTTATTGTGTAAGATATTATATTGCTTAATTTATTTAATGATCAATTTAATATTTATTTAAACTTTCTGGAATACAATAGAAATATTTTATTAATCAATTAATTAATTAGTAGCCTTTTAATAAAAATAGTTATTTAATTATTTATTTCTGGAACTTTAAAAGATTATCTTTCGCATCGAAATGTATTTGTATGGTTAAATTTATATAAATTATTAAGTCAAATTACTGTTGAATACTTCAATGATTAGCTATTCATAACTTACAGATCATTTTTGCAAACGGTGTGTGTGCTTGGCTATTGCGTCCTGCCTTTGACAGTGGCGATTGTCATATGTTTCATAATAGGATTTTATAATCAAACTAGCTTGCACTTGGTCAGTAAGGTTGTCGTGAGCATGGCGGGATTTGCATATTCCACATTTTCATCGACAGCATTCCTCAACAATTGTAATATACCCAACAGGAAAGCCCTTGTGATATATCCGATTTGTTTATTTTATTTTTTCATCGCATGGATGTCTGCCTGTCAAAAAAGTTGATAATATCGAATACATTCTGTGTTGATGATTATTTCTAAATATATTGTTTTTTGTCTTTTTCATTAATTTCTTTGTGATATTTATTTTGTAAAGCGTCATTTGATTGGTTGTTGGACTTTTTTCAACAATGGATAAATTAGAAGTCGAGGTATTGTTAGAAATAAATTAAATTTACATAATACAATTATATGCGATGTTGGTATTGTATCAAGAAGGTGAGTACGCTTTCCCACTATAATTGGCAGGCACTCGCTTGGGTTCACTTACGCATACCCCAGCAAGTTATTCACCATTATACGCTCCTATACCTCTTTAGTTTAAAGTATACTGGCATACTCCGTTGAAGATTACATTCGTTTTTAGTTAACCTAAAAAAAATCTTTTTGTTTTATATGGATAGAAGGGTAATGTCTGGATCCGGGAAGAAAGAACTATTATGTAATCGAAGACGTCATAAAAATTACGTCATACCCCCGACTGGGTCAAGGTCAACCTAGGATCAAAGTCGATTTTAGGCCAAATTTCTAAACAAAGATTAAAGACTCGATTAATCAGCAATCACTGGGCTTGGTTCTCTGTAATTAGCTCGTCTTTGATATTCTTCAGCCGAAAGATTTTCCTATGCAATGGATTGAACCAGGTCGCTTGATGCTTATTGAGATCGGTTTGAGTTTGCTCCAATTAATGAGTGAGTTTGTCGGTATCATGAGAGTTGAACGCTGACGAAAAAACGGTGTCTCATTCATGTTCATTACTCATACATTCACTTCAATCATACTAAGAAACGATCATCGCAATTCTCTCGGATCATCCGTTCAGCAACCAGTTCGTGGTTTCTATTATTGATCTATTATATAAATTCGCAGAATTGAGAAAAAATAAAGATAAATTGTTTCATGTGGGGTTGTTCAGAAAATTTCTCGCTTTACTCATGTTGAGGATAACTAAATTACAAAATAAAAATAATCTTTAAATACGTAAAATGATTGGGGAGGCGGGAGATGATAATGAAAGAATGGGGCATTTTTCTGGAACTCAGTAAAACAAGAGTGGAAGACAGTTGATGGAACAAACAATTAAATAAAAGAAGGTAATTCTTAATGTTGGACTAGACTGAACCATTTTACCTTCAATAGGAAACCAATCTTTTCTTGTGTAAATACCAACTTTAACTCTTAAGAAATTGTACTCTAGTATTGAAAAATGCAATTAATAAAAAATAAGAGGCCATTATAACAATAAATAAACGATTAAATATTAATAACTACAAGTGCGAAAGAAGCAAAACAAAATTTGGATTAGCTTTTTATCTCGATGGTCTACTCGAGATAGAGAAGGAAAAAGGCATGAGAAATCCGAGAAACTGGATTTTTAAAAATGCATAAATCTCGACAGCTGTCAGAGATTACGGAATGCTAATGGAAAAGGTGGAAAAAACGAATGAATTATCAGATCGAAAATTATAAAAACCGAACACAAATTAACAGAAAAAGAGAAAAATTGGTATTGTTGTAATCAATTGTGATAATCAATAAAGTTTTACGTTATTGGGATTTGTCGTTTTTAATAACACGCTTGGAGTCATATAAGTTATTGACAGCTAATAATCACCGACCACCTACCATGTACCCAACACTCATATCACAATTTAAACTCCCCAATATTTTAATTGAACCTTTGTCTCTACATTTTTTTCTGTTAAGACACTATTTATTTACTTTAAATAAAAATTTAGTTGTATAGTACTTATTTAAAATAATTCTTCCCCCCTTTAATCAATCGAATGTATAAAAATGTTTTTTTTATGGCACGATAAAATTTTTACTTAATTTAAAGACTAATATCCCTAGTAGGGTAATGTGCGGACCCGGGAACAAAGAACTATTACATAATCGATGACGCCACAGAGGAATTTTTTCAAGGTCAACTTACGGCCACAGGAAATTTTAAGATCACGGTAAGGTCACTTTAAGATCAAACTTTAAGGTCAAAGTCGATTTTAGGTCATTTTAAGGTCAAAGTCGGTTTAAGGCCAAATATTTAAACAAAGACATATGCGTAACAAAGACATATTACATAACAAAGACATTTTAACGAACAAAGACATATGACTAATCTTCTAAACAAAGAAATATTACATAACAAAGACATATTACGTAAAAAAATACATTTTAACGAAATAATACATATGACTCATCAATTTAAACAAAGAAATATTACATAACAAAGACATTTTAAAGAACAAAGACATATGACTCATCATACTTTTTAATTATTAAATATATGTTTTTTTTGCGTATTTTAAAATTTATATATATTTTAAAAAAACATATTTTGACGCTAAAGTTAACTTAATTAACAAATACATAATAAAATTATTGTACATGCTTTGCATTATTATTATTATTAATATTATATACTCCGAGTTTATCCTACAAGATATTCTGTCCCGTATGGGTATTGCTCACAAAGGTACTGCGCACAAGGGTACTGCTCACACTCAACATGTCGTAAATTATTTTCAAATACAAGTTCAAAGTATTATTATTATTTTTTGAATTTTCAATATTTTCTTTCAAAGTATTATTTTAACACGCGCGGGAGTTATTATTATTATTATTATTATTATTATTATTATTATTATTATTATTATCATTATTATTATTATTATTATTATTATTATTATTATTATTATTATTATTATTATTATTATTATTATTATTATTATTATTATTATTATTATTATTATTATTATTATTATTATTATTATTATTATTATTAATATTAATATTAATAGTAGTATTATTATTAATATTATATACAGGGTTTTCAATTGAAATCAGATTTTTTTCAAATGAATTCAGAATTTTTTCAAATGAAATCAGAATTTTTTCAAATGAAATCAGAATTTTTTTCAAATGAAATCAAAACTGTTTTAAACGAAATCAAATTCAAATATGTATATATAAGATCCATAAAATATTAATATTTTTCAAAATCGATGAACCATAAGGCACCTCCAACAAAAAAATCACAATAGAGCAATGCTGCGAGAAAACTTATATGTATCAAATTTGATTCCGACCAAAGCGTAAAAAATTGCTGCAGATCTCGTTATGAACTATAAAACTGTTTATAGTATTATTAGCATTTACAAGACGACAGGAAGGATTGATAAAATGGAAGATAGAGGGTGCAAGTCCAAAAAATTGAGCGAAGAGCATTTAGTTTTTCTAAAAGAAAAAATTTCCGATGATTGTTCTACTTCGTTGAGAGGTATGAAAAGAAGTTTGAGTGAGTCTATGAATGTTAACGTATCTTTGGCCACAATTCATAGGTCAATCAAAGACTTTAATTTCTCTTTTAAACGAGTAGCCTTAATTCCCGCTGCCCGCAACACTGCGGAAGCTATTGAGCGCAGGTATGAGTATGCCAATGAATATTTGGCATTAAACGAGGACCATGTCTTTTTCCTTGATGAAAGCGGTTTCAATTGCTCGATGAGATTGGGATATGGACGAAGCGAAGTAGGGTCGCCTGCTCGCAAAGAAGTGAGAAGTATACGAAGTAAAAACAATTCAGTGTGCAATCAGTAAAATGTCGATTTTGAATTTTGAAGTTGTAAAAGGTGGATACAATGCAGAGAAGTTTACAAATTTTGTCTCCCAATTTATAGGAAATCTACGATCGAAAGGAATATCGACAGGTACGATTATAATGGATAATTGTACAATACATAAAAGTGTTGGCGTACGCGATTTGATCAACAATTCTGGATTTACGTTACGCTTTTTACCACCTTATTCGCCGCAATTAAATCCGATTGAAGAGTGTTTCTCGAAATGGAAATCAATTGTCAAATCGGCTAACGTTCTAAATGTAATCGAGTTGAAAAACGCTATTGAAATGGGACACAATTCGATAACCACGGAGGATTGTATCGGATTTTTCAACGACACGAGAAGGTTTGCACTAAAGGCGGTAAGAAGAGAAGAATTCTGATTAAAAGTTTTAACTACCAATTTTTACTCTATCATGATTTCATTTATAGTGTTTATAATATTTTATTACCCATAAAATTTCTGAATTCAATTTAAAACAGTTCTGATTTCTATTAAAGAAATTCTGACTTCAATTGAAAAAATTCTGATTTCATTTGAAAAAATTCTGATTTCATTTGAAAAAATTCTGATTTCATTTGAAAAAATTCTGATTTCATTTGAAAAAATTCTGAATTCATTTGAAAAAAATCTGATTTCAATTGAAAAACCCTGTATAGTCTGAGTTTATCCGACAAAGATATTCTGTCCCTCTACGGGTACTGGTCGTAAGGGTAATAATCGCAAGGGTAATGGTCGCAAGGGTAATGGTCGCAAGGGTAATGGTCGCAAGGGTACTGCTAAAAATATTCAAGGCAAAACTTTAACAAAGAAATTTTAAATAATATACTCTAATTATACACTAAAACTAAAATTTATTAGCACATTTACATTCATCATCTCCGCATTTCATAACATTTTCAACGACATGATCTATACAATCGTTATATACACGTAAAATTATAGCACATGCTTTGCATTATTATCAATATTATATACTCCGAGTTTATCCGACAAGATATTCTGTCGCCTATGGGTATTGCTTACAAAGGTACTGCGCGCAATGGTACTGCTCACACTCAACATGTCGTAAATTATTTTCAAATACAAGTTCAAAGTATTATCATTATTATTATTATTATTATTATGATTATATATAGTCTGAGTTTATCTGACAAGATATTCTGTCCCTCTATGGGTACTGGTCGTAAGGGTAATGGTCGCAAATAATGGTGCTAAAAATATTCAAGGCAAAACTTTAACAAAGAAATTCTAAATAATATACTTCAATTATAAACTCAAACTAAAATTTATTAACACATTCACATTCATCATCTCCGCATTTCATAACATTTTCAACGACATGATCTATACAATCGTGAATTTTCACTCTCGGCTACCCAGTCTATATTTAATGCATTTGTAAAAGATAATATATCCTCCATTTTTACACTAGATATTTCTGATAATTTTTCCAATAAAAAGTTTATTACAAATTCTAAATAATGATTTAGTCGTAGTATTATTATTATCATTATTATTATTTATTATTATTATTATTAATATTACACAATGTATAAAAATACAAGTAAAAATTAGGTCACATAGGTGCTGCTAAAAATATTCAAGGCTATAAAATCAATACATTTTTAAAATATTTTAATCACATCCAAATAATCATCCAAAATAATCATTATCTGCTGGATCATGGAAATCATATGGATCTTCTGTTGAATCTATAAATTTATCGGTGCCATCGCCCCTATAATGGCCATATCCACCCAATTTCACTTATCATCTCTACATGTCAAGGCTCTTTTATTATTTTTAATACTAAAAATTTGGTGATTCTTCGATGTTATTCTAAACTGAAGGACTGTGTATATTTTATCGTTTAAATAATAATCTAGATACGACTGATGTGTTAGTATCTTTCATACTTATCCCCTTAGCCTTCATACTTTACTCATATTAATTTCGCAGCTGAATTCGTCGCGATATTTTTGCAACTCGTCATACTGCAGCTGGTACATCTTAAGTTTGGATAAATCTAGTATAGTTTGACCAATGTAACTAGGTCTATCCAAGCACACTGTGTCTTTCCTCAATAAAACAGAAATCAGGTCATCATCGATTTTCGTGGATTTACGAAAAGTCGGTTTCGAACATAATGTTAATAATTTCTGTGCAGAATTACACAGACGTAAATTAATATGTTTTTTAAGATTTTCAACAGTCTTGCTGTAAAGACTGTTGTTTAATAATTTATAAAAGTTTTTGTCTAATTTATTTGTCGATGCTGCTCTTAACGCCGTAGTTGTGTTAATATAATTTTTGAAAATTTTATCTTGTTTAAATTTAATTGCTCTATGTATTTTTGATATTTTAACACCTAATTTAATAAATAGTTGCAGAAGCCTCCAATAAGAACGTAGTTTCTCTTTGGGCTGTGTGTAAGCAGCAGCTTCTCAATGTTCGAACCCGGTACACACATCTTTTCAGCGGCAACGGGAAGATCGTCCAGTTTGTCGTGAATTGACGTCAGTATTTCTAAATCAACTTCTATGGTATAACCATAATCAAGCAGATCTAAATCTACCGTTGTGCACTCAACAATTATATTATTTAATAAATTGTCACCTGTAACCCATTCAAAGTTACTGCATGGTAATGGTTGACTTAAAGCCCAACCGTATAAATTATTTATATCTATGTAAAGCAATGCGGTATCCGGGTCTGTTTTTACATAGTGCTAATCCGCCACGGATCCCACCCTCGAAAAAGTTAGACATCTCCATATCGGCGAGGAGCTCAATTGGAGAGTTTAAAGTTAATAATGCGGAATTTCAAGACATACCTGGAATCCCTAAGAAATTTAATGGCTCTAGTCGGTTATGAGCAATGGACTTAGCTCTAAATTGCTGGAAAAAATCGGCTAAAAGGAAAACATCAAGTTTTAAATAAACCATCATGTAATCGAAAAGTGAAGTACATGAAGTTTCAACCCAAATTCGCTGAGCTGTCTCATATTCAGTGGGAGTCACATCTTTGTTGTTGGTATTATTATTATTATTATTATTATTATTGATATTATTAGTGTTATTATTATTAGTGTTATTATTATTGTTGATATTATTATTAATGTTGTTAACAAACGATTTGTATAAGCTAAAGAAAAGGGATTTCTTAGAAGGTTTAAATTGATGGAGATGGGACATATGCTTATTAAAAATTCCTTATATGATATAACTTCAATAACTTCACATTTAGAGCATAGGATGTAGGTGACACCGTTATATTTATGACTATAATATCTTTCCATTATACCATCACAGTCATTATGATATTGACTATTGCAAAAGTTTTGATATTTCAAACCTATGAAAAAATTTTATCATAAAATATTAAGATCATTTTAATAATCATTTTAAATATTTATTTTTAAAGTTTAAGATATTTTTTCATAAGATATTATTGAAAATTGTCTTTTAAATAGTATCTTATAAGAAAACATCATATAATTTAACTAAAACATTTATTTAAATAGTGCCATAAAAAATAATAAAATCATTAAATTAAATTATGATTTGAAATAATATAAAAATTATTAATAGTATTATTATTATTATAATCTTCTTTTCATAAATAAATCTTCTCATAAATCTTCTTTTCATAAATAAATATTCTCATAAATAAATCTTTTCATAATCTTCTTTTCATATAAAATTACAAATTTTTATTATTATTATTTAAAAAACTTAAAAACTTATAACAAAAAATAAACACTTACATTTTCGTCCTTTCGAAAGAAGAAATTTCCCAGCATCAGAACCAGCAGAATCAGCAGAAGTATTTATTACGTTTCGATATAAAAGCAAATTAATAATAATAATAATAATAATAATAATAATAATAATAATAATAATAATAATAATAATAATAATAATAATAATAATAGTAAACGATTACCATTTATTCTATTTAAGTCTACAGCTTGTCCGGCGATATTCATATTAATTTGTTGATTAGAACCTAATAATCATATTAAAAAATAATAAAATAATAAATTTACCATTATTTCCTCCAACGATTTTTCGATAACTATTTGATTGTTGTTGTTGTTGTTCATGTAGTTGTTAATAGTTTTTTAAAAGTGATGAAAAAATGAAAGTGTAGACTATATAAGAGAGATATTACACGTTTTATTAACCGACCAATGAAAATAGAGATAGGATAGCAAAAGATACTGCATGTTTGTTTATACAAAGCAGTCACTATATGACTAAATAATGACCTATAAGTTCATGTCTTTATTACTCCGTGCTTTGTTACTTTGCACTGTGCATGCACTGAACATGTAATAGTATGACATAATAATAATATTTTTAAACATAAAATAATAATATTTAACAAATAATAATAATAATATTTTTAAATTAATTATAAAATACACATCTTTGTTAATATCTTAAATAAAAAACAAATCATACAGTATACATTTGTTAACCATCAAATTTTTTATACAACAACCATGCCAAACAGTGTTGATCACATGTTTGAGTCAATGGATTTTGAAACATAGTTTTATTATATACAATAGGTTACCCAATTGTTTGCAGTTTTGATATCAACAAAGCAGGATAATAGAAACCCATAGGATCGAATACGAATATATTACTAGGTTTCACATATATAGCTATCCAATGTTCTCCATCAAGATGAAACGAATTGATGATTATGGCTTGATTATTGCTCAAATAAGGAATTTTATCGAGAGGAAAAACTCCTAAAAATTTATTTCCTAATATTTGTTTTCCAATTCGATTAACCTGAACAGAACTACTTTAATATTAAAATCTTATTAAAATTATTAAATTATTAAAATCTTTTTCTTTATTGGCTTTTTGGTACAACTCATCGATAATGATGACATCATCTTTCTTCAAACGACTTGACCAGTTTTTATCAAATCCCTTTACTATTTTCATGTTTTCCAACTGACAGAAACTTGATTGAGTCAATCCATGTTCTTCGTCGGCGCCCCTATGCCAATAAAAATTGTTGAATTTTGTTTTGAACAAACTTGATTTTAGTAATTTACAAACAAATGATGTTTTTCCGCTACCACTCGGACCAACGATTTGGTATGCTGCATCATTTCTTAATTCCATTTTTAATTTTAAACTATATAATTATTGTTTATATAGATAATTTAAATGAACTCCTTTTAAAAATAACTATATATATCCGACTTTTATAATTATTTCATTAAAATGCTTTCAAATATAAATTACAAGGCAAAAGCTGATGTATCAAAAATAGTATTTCCACTGGGGAAACCACAATAAATTATCAATAGAAGTAATAAATATCCCATAATATATTTCAAAACTGGTAAATGTAGAATTATGGGATGTAAGGAAATAATCAAAGCTAGTGGATATAATGTTTATGATTTAGAAATACAATCGATAACAGTAAATTCTGTCATGGGTTTGTCTTGTAATTTAAATAAATTGGCTAAATTAATACCATGCTTTTACGAACCAGAATTATTTCCAGCTTTGAGATATAAAATATAACCCTATTTGTGTTAATATATTCTCTAGTGGAAAGATAGTAATCTGTTTTGTTTTTTGTTTTCCTCGTGAATTTGTTTGTAAGGCGGAAAAGTCTTGTCAATGTTTCTGCAAATTTGCATGGCTCGATCGATTTCTGGATCTGCAGCAATGACAACATCTTTCAGCTGTTCGGCTATTCGAAAAATCTTTTCAAATTTTTTATTTGAAAACTTTTTTGTAGTGTTTACTACCTCACAGTCTTCTTCTTCTTCTGCAACTTCTTGTTGCTGATCAATATTCAAAAGGTCTAAGTCATTTAATTCCTCGGAATGTGAATTTAATGTCTCGCGGATGTCATCATTATCAATTTCATCTAAGCCAAGTTCTCTTCCAATATTAGTAATTTCTTGAATGACATTGTCGATATAAGAGAATCCTGCAAAATCATTTGAGCAATGTCGTAAAAAATGTTGCCAAACTGCTCTCATATTGCCTCATGAATATTAGAAACGGCTTTTTTAATGTTGTAATTGGATCATGGTCAGTAGTAACTTCAATCGCTAGTGCAAAGGTTTTTCGTAGATAGTAGGCTTTAAATGTGGCGATCACCCCTTGATCCATGGGTTGGAGAAGAGATGTTGTATTTGGTGGTAAAAAATAACTTTGACATTTTCACAAAAATTAGAGAGTTCAGAAGGGTGACCGGGAACATTGTCTAATAATAATAAAATTCTATCGGCAGTCCGTGGACCTAAGTGAGTACCAGACAATTTTAGTATGCTAGGCATGCTCACATTTTTCTGGTACTCAAACCCTTGGTACAGTACCAACGTTGATTACTCAACGGGTGCCTAGTGGTCGAATGTATAATTGTATTCTGGGTTACGCTGGAAACAGAACGACGAGGTAAAATGTTAATTACCTGTAATCCACCAGTAAGGTTTAAAGAGCCGTATCCTAGCTAACCGATTTTCGTCGGTCACACCATCGATGAGCGCCAAAAACCTACCCTTGAACTCAGGACAATTATACTGACGAATATTAAGAAAAAAACTTTGTTTATGAGAAAGGGATAATTAATTTTTAAAGATTTAAGGTAGAGCAAATTCCTGATCAATTGTTTATTGCAAACTTTCAAGTTTTATAATATTAAAGTTTTAAAAAAAAAGAAATGCATCTTAAGAAGGTAAACAAAATCTTGAATTTAGAAACTTTCGTGAAATAAAATTAAAACATCATATATTACGTAAGCTTATATTATCATAATTATAATATCAATTTGTTTGATTACATCGCTGCCATATTAGTTGATAATTTCAAATTTCTTATAAACATGATTAGGTCTTTTCTTAAATTTTCTAAATGTTTTTCGAGGCCATTTTCTATTCAATGCATAAATGGCATGAACAATTCAGTTATTAATAAAACTCAAAATAATCTGTCTGTTAAGAAATCATATTATTCTAGTGAAGGTAATATATTTTTGAATTGATTTATATCTAATGTTTCTTAAAGTTGAAACAAAACTTGCCGACATCTTAAAAGGCGAAATTACTTACGAGCAAAAACGCCTTTCTGAAAGCCGACCACCTCGTGGGTTTCAAGTTTTAGAGTCTAAAGGTTCAGAGATTAGTCTCGAACGAAACTATACGGATGGAGTGTAAGTGAAATAAAGCAATATTAATTATGGTAATGAAAGTCTTTAGTAAGGTAGTTGTAACAGCAGATTTAGCTGGTTCTGTTGATTTTGATCAAACAAGTTCTGAAAAGGATATACTAAAATCATATCCTGATTTTACAATCACGATGAGTAGAGGATTAATAAGCAATGTTACATTTCATTGCACATTGACTAATGAACAAGATGAAGAATTTGCAAGTCCAGAAAATTGTAAGAATGGAATTTTTTGATTGTTATTAAGTTTTTTCTGAAGCTATTTACCGAGTGGAGTCTATTGAAGTCTCAGATATTCCTAACTATTATGTATTGTCAGATAATTTAGATGACGTAAATTTCGATATATTTTGTTCGGAACTGACATAATTGATTTCAGGCTGTTAGTCAAGGAATAATGGATTTGTTATTTGAGAGGGGATTCGATACAGAATTCCAAAGAGAATTTCAAGCATTTTGCACAAACGAAGAACATATGCTGTATTTGAAATTTTTGGAGAAAATTAAATCTGTTTTACTCGATAAAATAAGATTCTAAGCATTTGTTTATTTTATTGATTTTCACTAATTAATGTTATGTATAAAGCAGCTTTACTAAAGAACCGAAATGTCGGTTTTATATTTTATTCTTTTACTGTTCTATGAAATAAGGTTTTTATTTTAAAAGATGGTGACAGGTAATTTCGAGTGTAATTACTAAGAGAATATTAATTTTTGGAACATAACTACAAGAACCGAAAAAATGAGTTTAAGTCTGATTTTATAATTGAAATTTCATTTTTGAAATTTGTAAAACCAATCAATTTTCTTTGTTTTGAGAAAAGTTTATATATTGGGTTTATTGTGATTTAGCTATTTCTATGGTAATTGGATAATTACACCAACCGGCATTTGATTATCATCAAATGGCCATTGATTTGCATATTTAATAATATAAATATTAACTTACTTATAATAAATGTATGTGTGTCATAGCCAGAAGGGGCATTAAATTAGCTCTTACACTATAGAAAGATAGAAAAATTGCTGTTGGAAGAAAAATAAATAAATACGTACAAACACGGTTCTAAAATAAAAAATACAAACTATAGGACATTGATTTATCATGCGGACATTCAATTAGCTAAAAATTTTCCATTTAAAATTAATTAACTATGAAAAAATATACAAGAAATATGTCAGAAACTTCATCAGAATCGACTATTTCATTTCAAGAAATTCATAGATCAATAGATGGACGAACAAGAGCTTCGGTAGATCACGAGTAGACAATAGAATTTATAACAATATACCAACAAATCGAGGTCTCAATTTTCAAAGATGAGCTAATCCATTTACAATAATATATCTTCATTGACTATTCAAATAGAAATGTTGCCATATAATCCTTTTTTGAACCCCATCGAAAGTGTTGAGCAAAATTAAAAATGGGGAAATGACTAAAGTTTCTTCGGTTGATGGATTTTCCAGACAGATTTACCTTCAATGAATGATTTACTGCAATATCCCAAGCAGTTAACAAGGAACTTCGAAAACCAGATCATAATAATTTCAAATAATCATATTAAAGATTCTTCCCTAAATACTTGATATTTTAGGTGAACTATGAAAAATTTAATATATATTATAATAAATAAATAAATATCTTACTTCTTTATTCATTATTTTTAAAAAAATCTTAAAATTAACTAAAATCCAAAACAAAGCTTATTTGACATAGCTAAATGAATGTCTCATTTATGCTAATTAAATGCGCTTTGGTGTACCAGCGCCCGGGGTAACGCAAGCATGATTCGACCGTAACTTGTGTATCCATCTAATTCAGAAAGTTAAAAATCTCTATAATACACGTTGGTGTGTTCATCATTAGATGACTCACTCTTTATGAGAATTATTTTCATTTCTACTTCATTTATTTAATTTTATTAATGGTTTAACAAGTAAGTTTTTTTTATTTAAGTTGAAAAGGCTTGAATTTTGATTTTATATAATTATGAGATCATTATTCAAGCTCTTAAATATGACCTGTAGTCAGCATTTATAATATAAAATATTGTTAATTAAATTTCAGGTGTTTTTAGGAATTTTATGAGATTTTATTAATTTATTTGGAATTATTTCAATAAAATGTAAGTTAGATATTATTTTAACTATAAATAAATCAAGTAATCACCAAACACATTAATTTTTTTAAGACATTTAGAAAAGAAGCGGCGTATATGGATAAAATAGTTTTTTAAGTTTTTGTAATCTTCTTTCTCCAGCATTGATAAGACGAATTTTGTCATTTTCCGAAATTCTATGAAAATATTATTTTTTTTAAATAAGTTATTAAAATTTACTATTTTCGAAATATTTTCTGCAATTCCAAAGATGTCGATGAAACTTGCTGAATATTATAAATGCTACCTTCACACAAAAGCGTTTGACAAGAAATATCTGATATGCTGTAAAATATTTTAATTATTTGTAATTAAATGAATAAATCTTACATTGTCAGATCTTCACCTTCGCAAAAAGGAAGTGTTTCCAAAGAAATATCTGAAAATCTAAAGAAATATTAACTTCAAAAATATTTTATATATAGATCTTACGATGTTTTGTCGTCCATTTCTCAAAAACTCAAAGTAGAGTTGTCCGATTGAAAATCGAAAATTTTTTCCCCCATGATTTTTTTAATATATTAAAAATAATGATATGTTAACAATATGTTACTTTACTTTTAACTTTCGGAATAAAAAACTATATTAAATTTGCGTTTATTTTATATTATGTGTGCTGTGTTTGTATGTAAAATTATTTTTCTGTCACTTTGTCAATTCCTATAATAAATATTTTAACTTTCGGAACATTAAAGTTTTGCACACAGGTAAGTTTGTGTGTTCCTATATTATTATTTTATCGATTTTTTTTAATATTATAGAAACTTTTAACTTTCGGAATTAGGTGTATATAGCAGTCCCTTCATGGATTGCTTGCAAAAAAAGTTTAGGGTGGTATTGGATCCCTTACAATCAGTGACTCCTATTTACAGAAATTATTTATTAAATTTTTATTGTTATTTAAGTAGTTCAGATATTAAAGTAAATTGCAATGCATTAAAAGTTGTAAGCATTTAAATTTATATAAAATCGGCTGGCTTTAATCTGTGCAAATTTCTCTATAACAATATTGAAATCTACAGTAAAATCTCTCTCTATTGAAAGTTTTGCTAGGTTAATCAATCTTTCTTGACTAATTGTGGATCTGTGAAATTTTTTTATTAATTTAAGCTTTGAGAAACTTCTTTCACAACTGGCAGTTGATACAGTAATGGTTAAACAAATTGTCAATCAAATTAGCCAAACTATCTTGCATCTTACACTTGTAAATCCACCAAAGCAAATCTAAAGCTGTTCAGTGAGCAATGTGTTCATCTGCGCTAACTTCCTTCAGTGGCGTGTGGTTCATATGTGCAAGGTGTGTACTGCACACCCTGGCAAAATTATAAAAGATAATAATTTTCTGCAATAATAATATAATGCAATTCCAATAATATAATGTATACATTATACAACCAACAAAATGTTTTACATTAACACATTCAAATATTACGTTGACTTGTACATTTTTATGGTTTTCTATTATTATTGTTGTTGTTCTCTGCACACCCTCCATAAAAACCCACCGCACACCACTGGTTTCCTTATATAAGATAATATGGCGCCGAAGGCGTTTAAATTCAGCGGTCATAGTTTCGGCATTGAACTCTGTGTACATTTTTCAAAGATAACGTTTCCTTTGTCAGTATCCAACAATATTTGGATTTCCAGGAACGCAAATCGTTCGTAAAACGTATTCAACTGTGCTGTCCATTTTGTAATTTCAACGTAAAGTCGATCAATTGCTTCTAGTTGTTCTCTGCGAATCGCTTGTACATAGGTCAAACCGGTATTACAACTAAGCTCTCCAGAACTCTTTTTACAGCTTCCAACTCTTCTCTGTCGAAATTTCGTAAGTTTGGCATATCTGCAGAGCTTTCTCCGTTGCCTCTGACACTAAACAATTTCGTTGTTCCTGGCAAAATTGAGCCAGTGCTTTCAATTTTTGCACACAATGATCAAGTGCAAGTCCATGTTGCTGCAGGTAGATCTGAGCATCATTCAATTCGGTTAGTATTGGAGTCTAGAAATGCAAGAACGAGAAAAAAGAATAGGTCATGATACAAATTAACAGACTCCCGGCGTCACCCTTGGTTTCAGGGGTTTTTATTGGCTCATCTCTCAATATTTCAAATGCTTCTATTATTTCCTGTTGCGAGTGATTATTACAAGGAAAAAACTGTGCATGGATTTATATCTAATATTCTTTTCTGTACACCAAATAGGTGTCCATCCATAGGTGCAGCATTGTCGTAGCCATGCCCGTAGCAATTTTCCAGCTTAAGGCCGTCTGCGTGCAACTTTTCACAAATCAGTTCTGAGATAACATCAGCTGATNATTTTTGAAATTTGTAAAACCAATCAATTTTCTTTGTTTTGAGAAAAGTTTATATATTGGGTTTATTGTGATTTAGCTATTTCTATGGTAATTGGATAATTACACCAACCGGCATTTGATTATCATCAAATGGCCATTGATTTGCATATTTAATAATATAAATATTAACTTACTTATAATAAATGTATGTGTGTCATAGCCAGAAGGGGCATTAAATTAGCTCTTACACTATAGAAAGATAGAAAAATTGCTGTTGGAAGAAAAATAAATAAATACGTACAAACACGGTTCTAAAATAAAAAATACAAACTATAGGACATTGATTTATCATGCGGACATTCAATTAGCTAAAAATTTTCCATTTAAAATTAATTAACTATGAAAAAATATACAAGAAATATGTCAGAAACTTCATCAGAATCGACTATTTCATTTCAAGAAATTCATAGATCAATAGATGGACGAACAAGAGCTTCGGTAGATCACGAGTAGACAATAGAATTTATAACAATATACCAACAAATCGAGGTCTCAATTTTCAAAGATGAGCTAATCCATTTACAATAATATATCTTCATTGACTATTCAAATAGAAATGTTGCCATATAATCCTTTTTTGAACCCCATCGAAAGTGTTGAGCAAAATTAAAAATGGGGAAATGACTAAAGTTTCTTCGGTTGATGGATTTTCCAGACAGATTTACCTTCAATGAATGATTTACTGCAATATCCCAAGCAGTTAACAAGGAACTTCGAAAACCAGATCATAATAATTTCAAATAATCATATTAAAGATTCTTCCCTAAATACTTGATATTTTAGGTGAACTATGAAAAATTTAATATATATTATAATAAATAAATAAATATCTTACTTCTTTATTCATTATTTTTAAAAAAATCTTAAAATTAACTAAAATCCAAAACAAAGCTTATTTGACATAGCTAAATGAATGTCTCATTTATGCTAATTAAATGCGCTTTGGTGTACCAGCGCCCGGGGTAACGCAAGCATGATTCGACCGTAACTTGTGTATCCATCTAATTCAGAAAGTTAAAAATCTCTATAATACACGTTGGTGTGTTCATCATTAGATGACTCACTCTTTATGAGAATTATTTTCATTTCTACTTCATTTATTTAATTTTATTAATGGTTTAACAAGTAAGTTTTTTTTATTTAAGTTGAAAAGGCTTGAATTTTGATTTTATATAATTATGAGATCATTATTCAAGCTCTTAAATATGACCTGTAGTCAGCATTTATAATATAAAATATTGTTAATTAAATTTCAGGTGTTTTTAGGAATTTTATGAGATTTTATTAATTTATTTGGAATTATTTCAATAAAATGTAAGTTAGATATTATTTTAACTATAAATAAATCAAGTAATCACCAAACACATTAATTTTTTTAAGACATTTAGAAAAGAAGCGGCGTATATGGATAAAATAGTTTTTTAAGTTTTTGTAATCTTCTTTCTCCAGCATTGATAAGACGAATTTTGTCATTTTCCGAAATTCTATGAAAATATTATTTTTTTAAATAAGTTATTAAAATTTACTATTTTCGAAATATTTTCTGCAATTCCAAAGATGTCGATGAAACTTGCTGAATATTATAAATGCTACCTTCACACAAAAGCGTTTGACAAGAAATATCTGATATGCTGTAAAATATTTTAATTATTTGTAATTAAATGAATAAATCTTACATTGTCAGATCTTCACCTTCGCAAAAAGGAAGTGTTTCCAAAGAAATATCTGAAAATCTAAAGAAATATTAACTTCAAAAATATTTTATATATAGATCTTACGATGTTTTGTCGTCCATTTCTCAAAAACTCAAAGTAGAGTTGTCCGATTGAAAATCGAAAATTTTTTTCCCCCATGATTTTTTTAATATATTAAAAATAATGATATGTTAACAATATGTTACTTTACTTTTAACTTTCGGAATAAAAAACTATATTAAATTTGCGTTTATTTTATATTATGTGTGCTGTGTTTGTATGTAAAATTATTTTTCTGTCACTTTGTCAATTCCTATAATAAATATTTTAACTTTCGGAACATTAAAGTTTTGCACACAGGTAAGTTTGTGTGTTCCTATATTATTATTTTATCGATTTTTTTTAATATTATAGAAACTTTTAACTTTCGGAATTAGGTGTATATAGCAGTCCCTTCATGGATTGCTTGCAAAAAAAGTTTAGGGTGGTATTGGATCCCTTACAATCAGTGACTCCTATTTACAGAAATTATTTATTAAATTTTTATTGTTATTTAAGTAGTTCAGATATTAAAGTAAATTGCAATGCATTAAAAGTTGTAAGCATTTAAATTTATATAAAATCGGCTGGCTTTAATCTGTGCAAATTTCTCTATAACAATATTGAAATCTACAGTAAAATCTCTCTCTATTGAAAGTTTTGCTAGGTTAATCAATCTTTCTTGACTAATTGTGGATCTGTGAAATTTTTTTATTAATTTAAGCTTTGAGAAACTTCTTTCACAACTGGCAGTTGATACAGTAATGGTTAAACAAATTGTCAATCAAATTAGCCAAACTATCTTGCATCTTACACTTGTAAATCCACCAAAGCAAATCTAAAGCTGTTCAGTGAGCAATGTGTTCATCTGCGCTAACTTCCTTCAGTGGCGTGTGGTTCATATGTGCAAGGTGTGTACTGCACACCCTGGCAAAATTATAAAAGATAATAATTTTCTGCAATAATAATATAATGCAATTCCAATAATATAATGTATACATTATACAACCAACAAAATGTTTTACATTAACACATTCAAATATTACGTTGACTTGTACATTTTTATGGTTTTCTATTATTATTGTTGTTGTTCTCTGCACACCCTCCATAAAAACCCACCGCACACCACTGGTTTCCTTATATAAGATAATATGGCGCCGAAGGCGTTTAAATTCAGCGGTCATAGTTTCGGCATTGAACTCTGTGTACATTTTTCAAAGATAACGTTTCCTTTGTCAGTATCCAACAATATTTGGATTTCCAGGAACGCAAATCGTTCGTAAAACGTATTCAACTGTGCTGTCCATTTTGTAATTTCAACGTAAAGTCGATCAATTGCTTCTAGTTGTTCTCTGCGAATCGCTTGTACATAGGTCAAACCGGTATTACAACTAAGCTCTCCAGAACTCTTTTTACAGCTTCCAACTCTTCTCTGTCGAAATTTCGTAAGTTTGGCATATCTGCAGAGCTTTCTCCGTTGCCTCTGACACTAAACAATTTCGTTGTTCCTGGCAAAATTGAGCCAGTGCTTTCAATTTTTGCACACAATGATCAAGTGCAAGTCCATGTTGCTGCAGGTAGATCTGAGCATCATTCAATTCGGTTAGTATTGGAGTCTAGAAATGCAAGAACGAGAAAAAAGAATAGGTCATGATACAAATTAACAGACTCCCGGCGTCACCCTTGGTTTCAGGGGTTTTTATTGGCTCATCTCTCAATATTTCAAATGCTTCTATTATTTCCTGTTGCGAGTGATTATTACAAGGAAAAAACTGTGCATGGATTTATATCTAATATTCTTTTCTGTACACCAAATAGGTGTCCATCCATAGGTGCAGCATTGTCGTAGCCATGCCCGTAGCAATTTTCCAGCTTAAGGCCGTCTGCGTGCAACTTTTCACAAATCAGTTCTGAGATAACATCAGCTGATTTACCATGTAACTGAATAAAGTCAATGAAAGGCTCTACCACGTAAACCTCCGTATCTTCGATGTCAACATATCGAATCACTTGAGTCATTTGCTTTGAAAATGAACTATTTTCACTAGCTTTTGGAAACAATACTTATATATTCTGCAGTTCCATGACCCCTTACTGTACAAGTTCAGACTTCAAAGTTTCACCATCAGTTTTAGGCCATTAGCCAAAATCACTGAAAACTAAACTTTCTTCAGTCTCTGTCTTAATATTTGTATGAGCGGGAGTTGAAGTGACCACAGGTAAAGTTGCAACTGTTTCTGAAGCAACATCAATGTTCCAAGAAACTGGATCAGACTCGTAAGGCTCATGCGTTACAGTTGCTGAAGCGGAACTTGCTGTTGGTAAACCTGTTATACTTTCAGTAGTCTTTACTAGAAACCTGCTCAGACTTCCAGCTAACTTAGCTTGTTGTTCATCCTCTATCTTCTTCCGTTTCCTGCATTGAGCACCGCATTCTCTTCTAGAAATCATGGTTTAAAAATTAATATTGATATATATTAATATTAACATCTATTTATAAATCGATCCACATTGCAATAAATTCCGAAACAGTAGCTTCGTTTAAACTGTTGTTTTTGAAGATATGATTATGACGAGCGTCTGTTCGTTGTTCACTATTTTGTGCCCGGGTCAACGCCCCAACCGCCCCGTCCAAGCTACTGTCTTTATATTAGATGATTAACACATTGAAAAAATCAAATTGGGGATTTTAACTACAACAATAATAAAGATTTTAGACGTGTTCTACAATTGGAACGGTGGAAAATTACAGTTTTAGATATCGATGAAGATGTAATGGAGACCGATAATTTAATTTATGATATAAAGGATCAAAATGATGAAATAATTATTATTCGTCTTGATGATTATTAAGCACTAGCTGGGGTACCTGGCGTTGCACAATTTAAAAAATAGTAAAAAGATTCAGAATTGCCAAATGCCTACAAAAATATTGCCGGATTTGGGTTTTTTTACCTTCAATGATATCTACATTTTAGAGGATAAACATAAAAAATTATGTTTGACATTTGTAAAACAGGTCAAGTAAATTTAAGTTTTGGATAAATAATTTGTTTAGTGATATTTTGTATTGATTGTAAAATCTAAAAAAATATTCAGAAGAGATTAATTTAATTTAACCTTCTTAGCAACAATAAATATGTATTTAATTCATCATTCTTAACACCAATAAACAGATGAATTTAATTTATTTTTTTAGCATTCTTAAAATGGCTTAAAGGTATTAGATAGGCTAATAAATAAACTTGTTTACTACTTCAAGTTTGGTTAGGTTAGGTTAGTGATTGTAAAATCTTAAAAACACATTCTAAAGAGATTAATTTCACTTATTCTTCTTAACAAAAATAAATAGTTTTATTTAATTCACACTTCCTAGCATCAATAAACAGAATAATTTAATTCATTCTGAAAGCATAAATAAATTGTATTTTGAATTAAATACTTCAATAATTACCTTTTTTGTCTTTATTTTTTTGGAGAATCAACTTGTATTCTTGAGTAGAAATCAGGAAATTTAACTTTTGGCGAAATTTGGTTAAACAATTTTCCTATTTAAATGTAAAACTTAAAACGGCACCCAGCCGGCAAAAAATGGGTCAAATGAAAAATTGAAATAATTCTATTTTATAAATCTAACATGACCTGCAACATTTATTTGTAACATTGTTGCCAATTTAACCTCCTTGGGGTATTTACTGTAGTAAATCAAGGTGACCCTAAGTAGGGTTAGGGTACCCTAGGGGTTGAAACATAGCCTATGGCCGGTCCCGAGTCAAATGAGGGTCACATGCAAAATTTCAGCACCCTAGGTCCAATGGTGGGTAAATCTATTGGTAACAAACAAACTTTCATCTTTATATATTAAATTAAAATTATAATTTTTTCTTATTTACCACTATAGATGTTTTTCTGTAAATCAGGAATTAATTGAATTTTTGTTCATTTGTTACTTAATAAACATGTCATTTTTTATACTTTTATGGCTTATATTCGAATTAAAACTCACTTTCGAAAATTAATTTTTTTCATAAACTCCGAATGTAAGTCGCACGGTTAAAATTCGAGGGAAGACAAATCATTCAATATTGATTCAATATCTCGATACCCACTATTCTACACAACCATAATCCTTCCTTTTTATGCACCAAGCTTTTCTATATGCAATTCTTTAGGTCCTTCGAAATGCCGATACTTTCAGAAATTTCATACACTTTAATTATCGGATCCTTCAATACTATATTGTGCACCGGTTAAAAGATTTCAATTATTTTTGCACATTTTGAAAGTACTCCACACAGATAAAAATGTTTTTACACAGCTTTCACATGAGTGACTTCTCGGTCTCGACAACATATAGCAAAACTAAAAATTTTGTTTACTATCTAAATTAATTCTGTTTTGACTACCCTGACAAATCATGTAAAAATTCATATCAAAATATTGCATTATTTAATAGCTAGGTTTTTCTCGGGCGCCTTTTTTTCAAAATTCCAAGTCCTTCTCGTGAATCCTATTGCATGCGTTCGAATCAAAATTATTATTAACTAATAATAACTACTTACAATTGCTAATGATATAATTATAATTTTTTAAAATAATCATAGTAAGCATTGAGCGTTACAGAATCAGCGAGTGAGTGACCTGGGCCTTTATAATTAAATAAATATAAATCAATAATAATATATTAATAGTAATTATAGTAATCCATGAAAATACATAATATTCATTTTAAAGTTCAATAATAAAAACGGTATAAAAATATCAGTACTTTACAAAAAAAATCAAAAACATTAAAAAAATTAAATCTGAGCTTTTAAATAGAAGTAATTGAAGGAAATCGTATATATTCTGAAGTCTCATTCCGAAATAGAAAACAATCAATTGAATAAACTTAAATTACTGTCGCAACGGGGTCTCGGCGGTGGATGGGGCTCGCTGTGATTAGAAATCTGCAAATAAAAAATTTGTAAATTTTTATTATATATATTTTTCATAAGTTTAAACAAATTGCAGTTGGCCGTTATTAATAACGCCCACAAAACTAGCCAATAATGATATTGAAAATGACTAAATTTTTCACGGATTTTTCAAAAAAAAATTAATAAAATTTCTTATTTGCTTTTTCCAACTGACAAAAAATGAACATTTAGGTTAATCTTGAATAAAAAATAGGATATTCAAATTTTAATTATACATTATTATAAAACTAGTATAATCCCCAGTCAAGCATGACGGGAAAAGTTAAAATGATAATAAAAATTAAGTTCATTTTTTGTAAATTTTATTTTTAAAATTTTTCAAGTAACTTAAGTTAAATTTTACATTTCAAATCGTTAGCATATTATTATAATAAAGTATAATATTACATCATTTTTCAACACATTTGGGCAATTTTTCAATCATAGTGGACCATCAATAAATTTTTTCGCAAAATGCATTATATTTTTCAACCATATTGGACAGGTTTTCAATCAAAATGGGCCATCAGTAAAATTAAAAAAAATGAAATATTAATAATTTTAATTTCAATTCTATTAGAACAAAATATCATTTTATTATTTATTATCCATCTAAAATAATAGAAGATGCTCAACATGATCTGATACAAACAAACAAACAAATTAATGACGGCTATTATATTATTGTTTTTGTTTAAAAGAATGAATAGAAAATATTAGGTTAAGTAGTTATTTTAAATAAATATGGGGTTTAGGAATTTTGATTATGATTATTAAAAAGATTATTTATTGAAATTTTATTGAAAAAAATCATTTCAATAATATCAAAAATCGAGTTAACCAATAGAAAAGAAGAAAGTCTTAATTTTCAAAATTTTACATACTTTAATTTTGTTCCTCAACGAACTATAAAAAAGAAGAAAATTCTAAATTTTGAATTTAATTTTTCAGCCAATTCTATTTCTGATTCAACTATGACTGCAGATTTTTCACACAGAACTTCTTCTTCAACCTCAGAAAAAAGCATAGGATCAGAAGGAAAAAGTCTCTTCATAAGACCTGAAGCAAAACTAAGAGTGGACCACTTGATGAAGTTGGGTTAACAAGGCATTTTAGTAAAGCAGTAATATTATCATTTTTTCTCGATACAATTCGATTTTCAATTGACTTCAACAAATCACGACTTATTTCCGCATTGAGTGTTTCCATTTTGTTTTTCAAAAAGGTTAAAATAACTTCAGCACCAAAAATATTTGCGCCTTTTCGACTTAATGCTTCCACTGCTAGTTTTATGGGCTGTAGAGAAAGATTGATATTTTTTAATATTTCAAAGTCAACTTTATCCATCAAATAATGAGCATTCAAATCATTTAAAGCTTGTAAAATTTGCGTTTTCAACTTCAAAAATCTTTCTATCATGGGTGAAATTGAGCTTCATCGAACCTTAATATCTAAGATTAGTTCATACTCACGCTGGAATTCAATTTTAACATGATTTTGCAGGATGTTGTTGCGTATTGGAGAATATCTAAAAAAAGCACACAATTTTACAGCACTAGCTTCAAGTGTTCAAAAATAGTTATATTTTCGTCAACATAGGTGTCGATACCGGGCTCATACTGAAAATCTTCTTCAGTAATCATCAAGCAGGTCTTCATCTTCACTTAATAGTTCAGGTTCAGTTTCACTGATTATCAACAAGTTCGTGTTGTTTATACAAATAATTACAAACGTCTAGGTGTATACTGTGGTTTAAACATATAATCATTTCAGCTGGGCAAGTTCACCCGTACTTTAACATCATTGGAGCACCATCAAACTTTATTTTAAATTGAAGCAAATGATTTTTTACTTTATCCACCATATCATCTGCATTACAAGATCCTGAAATTGGAACAAGCCCAAAATTTACGCATAAGTTGTTTTCACCATGGATATTTATGTTCAGGTATCTACGTCTTCTTAAGCTTGTCCATTCATCACTGGTGATAATGTATTTATTGCCAAGTATTTTATGTTGTTCAATGACTTTAATCACCTCGCTTTTCTTTATTTCAAAATTACGATGTATTAATTTCATAACAGTAGTTTCGCAGGTTGGTAAAGAATACCCCCGACTAAAAATTGATTCGCGAATAAATACAGAATTCGTTATAGTACATATAGAAATATTATCAATTGCTGCCAGCCTCGATACTATATCTTTCAAACTGTCTCGCTTAACATAGTTTAATATTAAATATGAAGCTCTTTGGATTTTCGGCACGGAGTGTTCTTTTTCAACTGTTTCATTTAGAATAATTTTATGAACAAGTTTCAGGTGATTTATAATTGCTCCCGTCGATCCATTTGCATTTGTTATTTTAGATTGACATTTCTGGCATTGTGCTTTATTTTCATTTACGATTTTCTACAAATAATCCCACACTGATGATAATTGTCTTTTCTTCAACATTTTCTATGGGTAATAAGAAACTTAAAATATTTTAATTTGAGAACTAATAATAACTTACCAAAATATTTTTTACAACTTTCCAGTTCCAAATATTTAATATTAAAGTTTATATATTATATTTTTTATATTATACTAGTTTAAAAAACTGATAGCATAGCATAAATAAACAAAGAGAATGAAGTTGAAAATAAAAATAATTGCATAGCTATATTTCTTTTGCCAAATTATAAAGCATATTTTCCAAGCCAACGTTGTTATAAAATTTTATTTTTAAAATTAAAATTTAAAAGAATAACCATCATTTTTTCGCGGATATCGGATACGGATAAGAGATTATATAACCGCGGATACCAGATATCAACTATCTGTTTTGGAAACCCTAATTATTAGGAACTGAAGTATGGGAGTTAATGAAATATACAAATGTTTTTTGAAAATGTTTATCAAATTCACAATGATTTTTTTTCTGAAAGGTTCAGAATGTAATCAATTATTTAGTTTGCAAATTCAAAAGTATTCAGGTAAAACTACAGGAAAGTATAAATATCGAACAGACTTTGCGTGATTTAATTTTGAGGGAAATTAATTATTTTATTTTGTCTATTACCGCTCGGGGTTTACCTTATAGCTCAGGCCTGCGTTGGAGTATTGCAAGGACAAAGGCAATTCGCATAAAAAGAAATATTTTAAATTGGATAAATGTCTTCATTAAATTTAGATTTTATTAAAAAATATAATTAAAAATGTAATTAAAAATAAATCTAAATTAAAATTTTTAAAATATTTCACAGATTCACAGATTCTACTTCAATATCAAACTGTTTATCAATTTAAAATTTAGCAAGTCTCAATTAGATGTAATTATTTTTTTAATAAGTTATTAAACCATTTGGTACCAAATTTGTTTGAATCCTTTAGATATCAGTTTATAGCAGATGCCAAAAATTTTATAAACAAAGTATGAAATCCCCCAGAGAAACTATGAAATCTCTGAAGTACATATTAAACTAAAATAAAAAGTTCAAAATTTATCATTTGTGGCCGTTTGAAAATATTCTGTAAAATATACAATTATTTCTAATTGCTATCATCTGGGAGTACTGATTATAAATGTGATAACTATTAAAATGTAAACACTAACACAAGTCGTATTTCTTGATGGCTTTGGAGGAATAGGCGGAGGCGGAGGCTGATGCGCAGGAACGATAGTTCGACTATCAGACGTCACCGTAGAACGTCCAGAAAATATAGATTCCCTAGAATCTGATGAAGAAATCGGACCTAAAAAATAAAAATAACGAAATAAATATAGTAATAAATTTTTATAAACTTCTCTAATTATGAAAAACTATAACGCACTGTATTACAATATTTTAAACTTCACATTCAAACACCAAATTAAAATAGTATCAAAGTTCTATTTCAGTGAATTGCATCAACTTAATAAATTGCAACAAAGTAATAAAATTTCGCAAGAAATTACAGCAAATAATTATTTGAGTAAAACAAACAGTAAATTTTGAAGTATTACATCAAAATGCAACAACGTTGTGAGATGTTAAAAATTTCAATGATTTATTAAAATAATTTTAAATGATAAATAATTGACTATTTAAAATAACTTTTAAAAATATTTTTAACTTGAAATTCTTAAATTTTAAAATTAAAAAAGCTTTTTAATTGTAAATCATTTTTAAATAAATATATTTTAAATATCGAAATTTTAGTAAATGGTTTTTAAAATATTTTATTCAACGCTGAAAATTTGTTTGGAAATTATACAATATTTCTTAAAATAAATACTTGGAATTATGACGTTATCCTTTGAACCGGATTTAAAAAATAATTTAGAAAATGTGTTAGCAGCTTCTAATAAACGTTATTAAATATATTAGTAAAAGCCAACAAATTATAAATTACTTCAGTGAATTGCAACAAATTCATATAATATTACAATGAATTATTTATTTCGAAAAATAAAACACGACAAAGAACATATTTATTGTATGTATAGTAGAGAATTAAATTTAATATTGTTACAGAGAATAAATCTATTTAAATAAATACTCCTACCAGCAATTGATAATCATCTAATGGACACTGATTTGACTTTTTATAATATAAATATTAACTATTAAATATTAAATTTGTGTGTGTGTCATATCCAGAAGGGACATTGAATTAGTTTTGTGACATAAAATAGGTAATTAGAATAGGTAATAGGTAAGATAGAAAAATTCGCTGTTGGAGGAAAAATAAATACACAAAAATGGCTCACAAAATTTTTATAATAAAAATACACACAATACGATATTAATTAAGCTTAAGGACATTTAATAAGCTAAAAATTTTCAATTTTAAAACAATAACAAGTATTAAATTAAAATTAAGTATTAAACAAGTATTAAATTATGTAAACATTTTATAATAAGGGGTTTCTAATTCACAGAAATTGCCGTGTTAAAGGAACACAGTCCACATCTAAAAACAGGAAAATCAAAACAAAAAATAATTAGATAAAGAGAATAATATTTTGTGCGCCAAATTTGATCACACCCCCGGCTCCAAATCATCTTGTACACACACTGAATAATTATACATTTACTTATCACTAAATAAAATAATAATAATAAATGCTAATACCGTCGTAAGTATTACTCCATCTTTCAGAAATGATTTCAGGCCTGGTATCCAAATTGTTCTTCCACTTGCGACTTACCACCTAGATCATTTTAATAAAGATCATAAATCACACAGAATATAAAAGCCAACATCATCATCATGTCGAACTCTCAGAGCGACACTCGGTCTCCTTATTGCTGGATGTGAAATTTGTTTCTTTCTTCCTATTAACGTAAATATTTATATACTAATTTATGCATTTTCGCTAAAACCAACTTTGACTTTGAATAAAGATCCGGCAGAATTTTAACATTATATTCCTCGGAAACTAAATCCAAACTGCTACTGACAGAGTCACAGAGTTTTTGAAACGCACTGACAAAGATCATATAGTTTTCCAAGGTGTCATAAATTTCAAAAGCTTGCAAATACTGATAAATCAACGAAAGAACTTGATTTACAACCTCTGCAGTGTACGAAAAATTATCATCATTGTTAGGTATCATTTCCTCGTAGAAAATAAAACAATAAGATGGTTCAAATAACTTATAAATGAATTCTCTTACAACAAGTTTTGTGACTCCTCCTGAAACTGGAGAAACATATCGAAGAATGATATCTTTCATTTTCTGATGAAGAGACTGTCTCTTTTCTGAATCCACAGTTTCATAATCTTGATAGAGCATTTCATCCTTGCGAATTTGATATTCAATATCTGACAAGGCTTCCTTGAACGGATCAATGGGAATCTGTAATAAAAAAGTTTTTGTTTAAAGATACTTTCATACTTTCTAGAATACAATCAATGTCAAATCTATACAAAACCATTTTTAACCGCAGGGAAATTTTTGTAGAGCCCAATGTAGTATTTTAATTAATTTATTTTCTTAATAAATTTGAAAAAGTCTTTTCAGCAAATTGAACAGTGATATGTAAGGTATCAATGTGGCGGATATTGTACAATATGCAACTTTCGGGACATCACAAGTACAATGCCATTACTTTTATCGGTGAAAGCAATGGAACTTTGGTAGTTTTGAGTTCCTGGACTTACTTAGTTGATCCAATCTATTTAGGCCAGTTTCAACATCCAGAAAGAAAATTAGAGTACGAGGAACTAAGCATTCAAAATTGGGCATAACCCGATATAACTTGAAAGAAAATAATTCGGAATTCTTTCTTAGTATCCTTGAAAGATACATTAGATCCAAACACTTCTTTTCTGAATGTGTTTAATTTTAAAAGAGGATTCACACTTCATTACCAATGTGTTTGAGTAACTCACTGTACCTATCAAAAATATCATAGTTAATTGTTATAGTGAGATAAGTCTTCATTTTTAGAAACTTAGGAACAACACTGAATTGATATAAGAGCATTGTCATAAGACAATTGTCACTGGAAATATTTTATGTTCTTGGCCAGTAATTTAACCTCAACTAAAGCACATATGATCCTTTGTTTTAATGTTACTTGAAATATATCTGCCTATATATATCTGCCCCGTTTCCCAATTTTCTTTTCAAAATGTAGTAATTGTTACAGAAGGAACAGTCATTACTTAATGACATAAATTATCCATATCACATTGTACCAAGTTTAAAATGTGACAAACACATTTCCAAAAATTTGTTCAACAATTCTTTTTCAAAATTCTAGGTTGCACTCTGGATTGCTAAAATGGAATTTCAAAATCAACTGAATCATAATGTACTTTTGAAGTTTTCACTTATCTTACAGTCAAAAATATCTGTTCTTTATGACGTCCATCTGGTGTACAATATAAATAATTGAAAAGTACAACCCTCTTTACACTGTCAGTGAATCCTTTTCGAACGCAGTTCTCCATGATATTAAACAACTTCTTTTGTATAACTCTGGAACATGGACAGTTAGTATGATTTTTGGTGTCTAATTTGTGTCATTAATAGTCACTCTCCCCCCTGCATTGATACTTCATTAACATTATCATTGGGTATCATTTATATCAATTTCTCGTAAATGTACTGGGGATTGGAAGAATTTCTTGTTTAGCTAAGGCCTGTTAAGGTTCCCATTAAAAATGCTAGCAAATTAAAATATTTCAATAGCAGTCATGGCCAAAAAATGAAAAAAATAACCTTTTCTATAGACTTTACAGGACCTACTGATAAAATATTCGGTAGTTTTTCATCACACATTATTAGACGACCGTCAATGATTCGTTTCTAAATTTGTTTTTGAATAAATATAAAAATCTTTTTAATAAACTTACACTGGGATCTTCTTCAGTATTATTCAATAATCTTTTGTAAATGAACTCCTCAATTTCATAATTATCATAATACCTAAATGACGATAACCATAAAGCATAATATCATAAGAAAACTAAATATTATCAATAAATAAAGATTATATATTTTTTTGGAGAGCGGTCATAATTTTTGTTTTAATTTATGATTACATAATGATCCTTTTGAATTTACGATTACGTAACATTAAAATTTTGTTTAAATCGATAATTACGTCATCGATTTTTAATTTTTTATAAGAACTTCAAAGACTCGATTACTTAAAATATTCTCTATTTATTGAGTATATGACGTAACCAAAATTTTAAAATATCATTTTTAGTACAAAATTTCTGAATTTACAATTAATTTCCACTTAGAGAAACTTTTTTTATTTTCGCTCAAACAATGTATAGGTAGAATTTAATTCTCAACAAAATGGCATCATTATTTATTTCAAATTCACACTATATACCTTAAACAGCACTTTTTTCAACCATCTTTGTTATACACATACATTTTCAACATTTATAAAATACAAAATATTCATATATATTTAAGCAAATCCATTCTACTATTAAAAATCATATTAAAATACATTAAAAACCAAACATTCGAGCACTATCTACTCTCCAAATTGGTGGTATGATATCTTTCTCATCCATTTTATATCTCTGTATTGAAATATTCATAAACCAACTTTCCTCATCTTTATATTCAATTTCTTCAAAGGCATCATGAAAACGGGAATTTCGATTATAATTTCATTGCAACTTAGATTCTTATTGATTTCCCCAAACACTTTATTTACTGCAATATCATCTTCTTTTGTTATATTAGCTATTTTGTTATATTATACATGGAAAATTGTGAGCTCAATGCGCGTCTGTGTGCGCGTTGTATTGTGTGATGGGTTTGTGTGCGCACACAGACGCGAGCAATGTCATTTTTGTGTTGGGTTGTTAGTTTATCTCGCGTCTGTGTGCGCTTTTCTTTTTCTTTGTTTTTGGCTTGTGTGCGCACACAGACGCGAGCAAGAGGTAGGACAATTTTATTAATTAGTTTTTTGCGAATGTTGTAATTTTTAGATTTTATTAGATTTTTGAATGTGAATGGATTTAGAGAGTTGTTAATGGTATCGATTTTCGGTTTTTATGGACTTCCGATCAAATATGGCTGCTTTTAATGAAGATATTTATGATTCAAACAATATGATCCAGGATAAATGCTCTTTGGAATCGGATAACGTCAATGGTGTTTTTGGCCAACTAATCTCAAATTTATTTGGTGGATTGCTTTCCGTTGGTATTCGAGGCAATAATTGTGATGTAGAAGCTACACAAAGAAAGGTTCCAGATAAAATGATTGAGAAGAGTTCAGCTACAAGATTGTTCAATATTACTGAAAGTACCGGAGGTGTTATGACTGGTATGATCCCTGATTATCGATCTCAAGTATGTCGTGCACAAATGGAAGCAGCTCGATTTAGATATAAACATGGATATGAAATGCCTTGTGACATAATATGTCGTTCTATTGCGGATATTAAGCAGCTTTCTACCCAATCAACTGAGACGCGACCATTAGGTTGTTCAATGATGGCATTATCTTATGGTATTGAAATGGACAAATTGTTATTATTCAAAACCGGCTCTGTGGATGAAAATAAAATTATTATTCGTTATCGTGAATTTAAACAATACACTTGTATATCGCCACTTGATCAATTTGACTGCATTTGGGAATCGATATGGAATTTCATCTACCAAGAAATATATCTTATGATTAAGATACATTTCTACTGATTTCACATCTTTCTTGATTTGAATCGATTTCTTTTCAATTATTTTCTTAATTGGAATTGGTTTTTTTGAATATATTAAATATAAGAAATTTTATTACTAATTATTTTTTATTAAATTTTATTATTCATTAATTAATTGATTAGTATTTTATTAATTGCTATTAATTATTTAATTTCATTTTCATTTTTATTACTTATTATTATTTTTATTAATAGAGTCACTCATCGTGATTTAAAAAAATACCTCCCCAAATGTTTCAAATACATGTCCCAGATTTCTTCCTGGAGCTCATTTCTCCAAGGAATTGCCATTCGCTAGACTTACGCTTTGTCTTATGAGAAGGTATGCCTGGAAACATTATTTCAAGTTTTCACACATCTCCGAGAAAAGAAAATGTGGGACGAATCTGAATGTCAAGTTTCTTACGTCAAATTCATTCATGATAGCATTCACACCTCCAATACTCATATTCAACCACTCGTAGATTGTGGTACTAGAGGGGCATGTATTATTATAAGTTATCTGCAACTAATTCCATATTTAATCACACTTCAATACTCGACAGGATCTAGGATGATTTGACAAATAAATTGAAAATGTGCTCACCCACGCTGTCATGCAGGTGATTCTGGATACATAAAAGGCAACCCTCGTATTTATTTATCTACATCAGTGGTTCTCATTAAATATAAAAGCGTGGAACACCATTCACATGATTTTTTTACGCGGAACACTAACAAAAAAGTACTTGCCCACAATGAGTGACCAATCACAAATTACTATAAATATGTCGTAAATGTAAACAATGCCTTCTATAAGCAAAGAAAATACCACGCGCAACAATAACATGCAATAGAAACACTTGTATTTGTATGTTTATATATCTGTGTAACGGCTTTCTTATTGAATCATCTTATAAAAAAATTAATTGAGGTTTTTGATGATATGTATCTTAAATGCAAATTTAAAGATAAAATGTCAATTTTTCTCAAAACACTGGAAACGTAATCGCGGAACCCTGATGTTCCGCGGAACACGGGTTGAGAACCACTGATCTACATAGTAATACAAAATTCTTATACTAAGATTTTAATAATAAACACAAATAGAGAGATTCATTTTAGTAGAGATTAATTTTGAAAATGTTACTTTTTTAGCTTTCAATGTTGAAAAATTTAGCCGCATTTTTATTTAATCGGCAATTTTATAATGATTCATGAAAAATAAGACCATCTTGACAAAGCTATTTTTTTCAAGAGGAACTTTTAAAATGTATTATTGAAAGAATAAACAAAAATTGACACTAAACGATGTCTGATAGTTTAGAGTCTAAACTTTAGATATTTGATAAACAGGCCATGTCAATAGTGTTGCCCACAAATAAAAAATAAAATTAAAGGTTTGTAGTGCAATAAAAAGCATAGTCCTAGGCTATAATGGGGTACTGATACTGTGAATTGTCAGTTACCATAAATCTTCAATGCATATAGAATGAAAGAGTAAATTCCAATTTTTGTAACGGAAGTCAAAAAAGCTTATTAAACGTCAGTGCCAAATTGTTAATTTATAAAAATGTATTTTTAAATATAAAATATAAAATATTAGAGACAACAAATAGAATTTACTTTAATATTCTCTGCTTGACGATCTTTCCTTCATATTTTGCCGGAAATATGAATCTAAATGGCTTGACAGGCATATAGAATATTTTTTTATCTATCGAAACAAAATCTTCAGGTTCGGGATATTTGCGTTCCACTGTTGTATATTCGAATTGGGAATTCAGGTCAATGGACATTTCACTGACATTTCGTTTATTTCGAATCACGATACTCTTCTGTGGCAGTTCGGTAATAAATTTTGGAAATCCTCTGCCCAAATAAAATATTATATACATATTCGATTCCGGCCGATCTTCAAACATGATCTTTTTTAACAATTCTGACATTTTGTTCTGTTGGAAATAATCATGAATATTTTTAAATTTTAAAACGATAAATAAGATACTCACATGAACAGCACTCAATTTTATAAAATCAATAAAATATTCCGTGTATCCTTTAATCAATTCTTTGCACACTTCAATACCTTGTTCCCAATCTTCCTTTTCAAAATATTTCAAACTCTCTTCGAGCAACTTAGCTTTAACTTGAAATTCATGCTCACAGTCTCCATATTCTGGAGGCAAAAACGAATGATGGACGATATCATGGCTCCACTGGAAATATTAGACCTCATAAATTTTATTAAAATCCAATGACTCATTTATGGATGAATATAAATAACAGTTTTATGGTCAATTGTATGTATTTTCATTAAATTTCACTAAAGACTAATGAAAACTAAAAAAGTTTCTTTTGAATATGTTCACCAAGATAAGGAAATATATAGAGCTTTTATTTCCCATGGATTCCGGAAATACAAAAACAAAAAATCCTTGGAATTCTCAGCTTTTTAAAGAGTAGAACCTTATTTCAGATTTAGCGGTCATGGGTCGACGGAACGGTTTAATTGCATATATGAGAACGAAAGCGCAAAACACAGTTGATACCAAACTTCACTTAGTCATCGAAATGCACCGTAAGTAATATCGCAATCCCGGGATTGTAATTTTCATTTTAGTTTGTAGAAGTTCCAGGAATAAGACCATAGTGAAATGTGTGTATATAAAGTCACTTGAAAAAGGCAGTACCGAAAATTTGTAAATATCAAAAAACATCGATATATTTACTGATTCATAGTCAAGATTTTTAATAAATCAATTTTTAATAAAATCAATTGAAAAGAAAATCAGTTGTGAAATTTGAAAAAAGTTCTTGTATATAAAGAAATAATTTGCGAGTTACAAAATAACATTTTGCATATTTTATTAGTTTCAAAGCATAAATTTGGCTTCATTGATATTTTTGATCATTGTGCGGTTGACTGTTATGTGGGCTTTTATTTATTAATGTTATGTATTATTTATGTATAAATGCCAAGTGTCGAAGTTGAAGTATGTTTCGGCGAAAGAAAAGGTCAAAGTGTACTCCGATAAATACTTTCGTCTAATTTTCACAATTACAAATAAATTACAAAAACTAATTCATGCGAAATTAATTCATTGATACCCACACCAGTTACATGTTAACGGCACTTGTCTTCTCAGAAGGTTCGTGATGCTTATCTGTGACTGATGCTTACTAAATTTTTTAAATGATTAAAACAAGGTAAATATTATAGACTAAAATTTTAAATAATGTAAAAAATAGGTAAAATATTGCGGCCAGCGTGTTAATGTTTTGCAAATCCTTTAAAACTCCTTTTGCAGAAAAGGCTCATTTTGTTATTTGTTTAACATAATAATAATGAACAGTATAAACAGAGAAATAGATGAAGCAGCCATCCTCAATTTCAAAACAGCTCTTTGTCGCATTGCGTACCAGATCAAATGGAACAATACAATACCGCATGAAAATGAAAATAGCGAAAACCAGCTCCCAGTATACATAAACACAGATAAACTCTATCAACCAAATCCTAATGCAGAATTAGACTCAACACTCTCAAAGGTCTGTCACAAAATCATGGAGATAGTTGAGAAGGAAAGAAGAAAACCATATCTCTCAAACCTAACGAAAGACGAACAGGCAATATTAAAATCCCTTAAAAAGAAACCGTACGTTTACTTACCAAGTGACAAGGGGGGAGAATTTTGCATTATAGAGAAGAATCGTTACTGTGAAGCTGGTTACGAACACCTCGGCAACATCGAAACATACAAGAAAGTCAGCCACATGTCACCAAACACCATCGAAATGAAGATCAACAAAGTATGGAAAGCCATAGCTTTGGAAATGAGGCTCAACAACAGAATAACCAACAGCTTCGTCACAAAAAATTCTGATCTTCCTAACTTCTACCACCTAATTAAAACTCACAAAGAGGGTCCTGGTATCAAAATTAGACCTATAGTGTCCAACAAAAATGGACCAACAACTAAAACAAGTTGGCTCCTTGCAAAGATCTTGAAACCTTTATTGGACACGATACCACACCATCTTCAAAGCAGCGACTGCCTCATGACAAGACTAAATAATAATATGACTTGTCATAGAGAATTCCAATACCCATTTAGTCTTGATGTATCACTATACACATCTATCGAACCAACAGAGGCTATTCAATGTTTAGAAAAGAAATTAAGAGAAAGCAACTTGTTAATAAAGGAAATGAATATCGAGAATATCACCAAACTACTTACTGTTATCCTCGAGAACACCTATTTTACCTTTGAACAAAATATCTATAAACAAGTTAAAGGTCTGCCTATGGGTTCTAGCATATCAGGACTGCTAGCAATCATCTTTATGGATAACCTCGAACGACAGACACTGAGGACCATACAACCCATCGGTTTCTATGCAAGATATGTAGATGATATCTTCATCACGACCAAAAACAGAAAAGAAGCGGAGGAAATATTTCATACATTCAATGCGGCTCATCAAGATATTAAGTTCGAAATCGAATATCCGGAAGAAGATGGATCCCTCAATTTATTGGATTTGAGAATCAAAATAGAAGAAAATACTCCTACATACGGGTTTTACAGAAAACCAGTTCGCAAAGAAATATTTATGCACCAAAGATCAGCGCTTCCATACTTACAGAAAGTACATGTCATAAGAAACGAGAAACGAAGAATAGCCAATCGATGCACGGAGAAAAACGAAAACTTTAAAGAGCAATCAAATTTCAATAAAATCCTACACCGAAACGGATACCAAGGTGAGGACATTGAAAGAATGAATTCTACCCCAAGAAGATCTAGGGAATTAACACAAAAGAAACAGAAATATTTCTATCTGAATATCCCATTCATCAGTGACATACTCGACTTCAAGATCCTGAAAGAACTTAAACGTACCGGTCTTCCAATTCGGATAGCACATAAATCTTGGACATTGAGAAGGGCTCTGGCAGGCAACATAAATAGAGAAAACAATTGCACAATGAAAAACTGCCAGACACCGAAAGATATGTGCTTTAGAAAAAACATCGTCTATTGCATCACGTGCAATGTATGCAATGAAATCTACCTTGGAAGTACCCTCAGGACATTGCACCAAAGAGTTAAAGAACATCTAGATCCTGGTGGAACATCCTCGTTGGGCAGACATCTCCGGCAGTGTCAGCCAACAGAGGAAAGAAAAAATATTTCAATAGAAATCATAGCTAATGGAAACATCCAAAAGAAAAATGTCAGAATCAAAGAAGCAATTCTCATCATAAACAGACAGCCAAAGATCAACACTAAAGAAGAAATCAATGAAATCATGAATTTGATCTGTTGTCATTGACTTTGAGAATAACTGACAATATATAAAGAAATTAAAAAAAATAGAATAAATTAAAAAGTAATAATTAGAATAATATAGAAAAAAAAATTTAAAAAAATAGGGTTTGAAAATCAAAATTGACACATTTATTGAAATATTTAAATAGCATATATAAGTAGTTATTGGAGGCTTTATTTAGAATATTTTCAAATATTTTATTAGGCTTCTAGAAGCTAATTATAGAAGCTATAAAAAATTTAAAAATTTTTAGTTTGTGTCATTTTGAAATTTTAAAAGTTTTTAGTAAAACAATTCATTATATTTACAACCAATGAGAATTAAGAGAAAGGAAATAAAAGAAAGATTGAAAGGTATTTTGGAGAAGAACATTGCTAAATTCCAGGATATTGACAAGGACTATCGTATAGTCGAAAATTCTTTCATTAAATACATTATTTGCAGCAAAAGGCTTAAATTATCATTTTATTGTTTTAAATAATGATAATAATAATAATAATAATAATAATAATAATAATAATAATAATAATAATAATAATAATAATAAAAACTGCAGATAAGAACTATTTAGAAAAGAATGTGATAAACATATTCACATATGAAAACCAAAATATGAATAATAAATTGAACCGTGAGATTTTTAATACAAATAAGTTAATTTGCAGAGATGAACGCCTGGAAAACTGACAGATGAATCATTGAAAATAAATTATATGATCAAGAGGTCTAATAATAACATTAAATAATGAACTACCGTATTAGCCCGAATATAACGCGACATTTTTTATCATCGTATTTTTATTAAATAATCGACGTCGCGCTAAATTCGGGGTAATTTAAATAACGAAATTCTCCCATGGAGATTAAAATGCGAATAAGCATCCGAACAACTCCTAGCTTGAGTTCAATGAGTTCTCATTCTGAATCCGGTTCAGATTATGGATAAGTGTTTACGATATTTGTTGTTACTTACGTAATATTAATTTTGGTTTAAATTAATTAAATTTGTTGTCAAGAATATAACCTATGTATTGCTTTTAATTACCTAACAAAACGCATATCTGAATGAATTTCCATAATTTTAATTTTTTATGAGTATTTTTTTTCTAAAAATCTTTATGAAAATTTTGGTGTGGCGTTATATTCGGGCTAATACGGTAATATTGCTATATTCATAGGTTTAATAACCGTATACCGACAAGATCTCTTTATTGAGAACCATTTCATTTTTATTTCAATAATAATTTAGCAAAATGAATAATTTTCAAAAAACCGTTCGCAAACTATCACTTTATTTTTTCAATATTTTGGAAGATCTTTCCTTTTGCACATCGGAAATTATTCCATTTTACTGAATATTTTCTTTGGAGCAAAAGGCTTATATTATCATTTACTTTATAAATATTTAATTAATGCCACTACCAAGAAATCATCTCTTCATCTATTTTGCCTTTTCTTCGAATCTATTTAACTCATACATCTTAACTTCTTTACTTTCAAGGGCTTTAAATAATAGGAACTGCGATAAAGTTTCATTAACCAATTTATGCTTCACAATTTTCATTAGCATATTTTCGATTTTCTAGCAAAATTCCTTGATTGAAGCTTGTTTCATATTGTAGGGCTTCCTGTAAGTCTTCAATACTTGATTGGGGTTTCACAAAAACTAAATTAAGTGTTTCTTTGAAGTTCTTCATATTTTTTGAGTGCATTGTCATAAACGCTTTGACAAAATTTTTATAAAATCGTTCTTCAATATTCAATAACTGGAAAAATCTCTCTATCTCTTCAATTAATTTCAAAATACCATCTCCAATGTCAAAAGTATCTGGAGGTTTCACAAAATTAGCCAGGAGCGTGGTGTCCATGTTAGACTGTGTGGATCGAGTATTAATTGTATCCATTTAAATTAATTAAAGATTCGAAAATTCAAATATTTATTCTTATTCACAGTATTTAAACAAGCGGATTATTTTACGCCAACAATATCTTGAGCAAGAAACAATCATTCTATTAATTTAAATTATACAATTATACTTACATTTAAATTAGTAATATAATATTTATATTTTATGAACTTTTTTCAATTTTCACCACTGATTTCTTTTCAATTGACATTGTATTTACAATATTATTATTATTATTATTATTGCATTATTCTTAATTATTTATATTTTAATATTTAATACTAACAAAGATTATTCTGCATTGGTTATAGGAATTAATTAAAAAATTAGTATAAATGAATAACAAAATTCCCACTCTATCGACAGACCTGATAAAACGAACTCAATTCTAATAAAGTATTTCCCATTTCTGAATAATTCTTAATTTTCTCATGTATTGTCATCAGCTTGAATAGATATCTCCCTATGATGTCTGACCGACCCATTTCGTTGTAGAATTTCTTATTGTAAAAATGTAAATTTGGAAGAAAGAACTAATTTCAACTCACTCGCAAGTTATTTATAACAATCATTCCGTTGATCGGGGAATTATCATTGAGATGATGAGAACATTCCTCAATGTTATTCATTTGCGCAATGATATTCTCCACCAGCTGACTGTCGACAGCGTATTTGCTATTACTGCTAAGAACTTGTTTGAATGCTTTTGTCATTTCTTCACAGTAATTCGAATATGCCGACTCCATCGCCTGATCAATCTGGGTGATTAATTCGGTTTTCTTGTTTTCCCGATCCAAGTGGACAATATCAAATAAGCACTCAACAGCCAAAACACGAATTTCTAATTAATAAAAACAAATTAATTGATCTTCAATGTAGCAATATCAATTATTACTGAAATTTTGAATCGTAGTCAGCTTGGCAAAAACGTTGAAAAAGTTCATCGAAAATCGATTTTTTAGGATGTCTAAAAAAATATAAACTAAAAATAATTCAATTTTCCCCGAAATTATTTATTGATACAAATTTGATCTATTGTCGTAATGAAATGTTAACATAAAATTAAAAAAAACATTATTTTTTTTGAGAATGGAAATTCACCAAGACTAACTTGATCCTCGAATTGAGTTTCAACTATGAATTTATTTCCACTAGTAGGATTGCCAACTGTCCACAACCTCGAACCCGGGAGATTATAAAATTGCGAACAGTATAACGCTTAAGAAATAATTTAACGGGTGTTTTTTCACTTTTTTTGGTTTAGACATGTTAGTGATTTTAACTATATGATGACTAATACCATAAAGATTTAAACAAAACAATTATTTTTACATATTACATTTTTTACATTTTAAAAGTGAAGAAAACGTGACAGTGACAGACTAATAATGTGGGTAAGAAGAAAAACATAAAATCGCTCGCCGCGAACAAACAAATTAAACTTCCGGTGACTGAGCAAAAATAAATCTTGACTATCATATAAAAGTTAAAACTTTAAAAACTGCACTTTTTCTTGAAAAATTGTAAAATATTGTAAAAGCGGAAAGATGGGAGATTTACATCATAGTTAACCGGGAGACGAAAGCCGATTCCGGAAGACTGCTGGCAAAAACGGGAGAGTTAGGCAAGCCTATTCACAAGAATCAGCAATAATAAATTAGATATTTACTTCAACAAAAATAACCACAAGTTAAATCAGTTATAATTTTAAATAGCTAAAATTATTTCAAAACAATAATCTTTAATTTATTAACATTTGTTATTAATAAATTATTTTAAATTTGAATTTAAGTGAAATATTTCATTTTTCAAGTGAGGTCCTATATTTTAATAACCAGTATGCCGTTAAAAATTCTTTTGATTCCATAATCCCTATTCAATAACACAGAGGCCAATTTGGGATTTATGGATATTTATGATTACATTTTTCATGCAGTCATTAAAAATAATTTATCAAATTAAGATGGGAAATTTTTATGATTGAAAAAAACCAAGTTAAAAACAATATCGCGCTATATATTTGACCATTTATGAGTCATCTTACAGGCTAAAAACTACTTGCTAAAAATAAGGAATATTTAAACAAATTAATCAATAATAATCGCCTTCAAACTGTATCTAAATATTTCAATGAAAAGTAATTTATTTTTTAAAAATATTTTCAAATCATACAAAATTATTATTATTTTATTAACATAAAACCTGTTTTCATTCACTCAAACATATTCTCATAAAATAAAATATAACATTCAAAATATTCATAAACTGAGTGATTTGAGCATTAACTTTAGGATTTAAAGATGTTATCAGCAATGCCTCACTCACAAGTTACTCGCTCCCAATAAATACTTAAATTTTCACAATGATCTTTACATTTGAAATATCCATTTTTTACTAATAAACTTCCTAAAATGTCCATTTAGTCAATAATGCTCAACAACTCGAGTGCAGAGATGACGGGCAGTCTCTCCAATGTATGCGGCATAGCAAGTCATGGTTGGTTTGAAAGATTTAAACAAAGACATTCATTACAAAATCTGAAATTAAAGGGCGAAGTAACATCTGCAGATTCAGATGTTGCCAAAAACTATCTAGAAAGATTTGCTCAAATTATTGCGGGAAATTCCTCTACTCCGGATCAGGTCTTTAATGCTGATGAGTCCGGATTATTTTGTAAAAAAAATGCCGGAAAAAACATATTTGGCAAATCTCACAAATCAGTTAGTGGCCATAAATTAACAAAAAGTCGAATAACTATCCTATTTACTGGTGCTAATGCTTCAGGTCATCTCCCATACTTGCAACACGAAAATGTGCAAAATGTATTTTTACCCAAGAATAAAACTTCTTTACTACTGCCGTTAGATCAAGGAATAAATTCGAGCATCAAGCAAACCTTCGGGTACAATTTAAATCAAATGGAAAATGATCAATCCAATATGAGGATTATAAAAATTTAACCAGAAATTCACGTCAGTTATTAATTAAGAATTTCATTACCAAATGTCTAACCTGGCCTGAAATTGTTTCAAATATATCAACCAGAACCGCACCAACAAAAAAACTAACTAATAGTAGTTTCTGATGACAGTGAATGAGTTTTTCTTAAGCGTTATTAAAAATCAGTCTAATGAATTGATATTTATGTTTGTTAAAGTACTTTATGAATTATATTTTTGTTATTTTATAAAAATAAAAATATTATACGTTGAATCGTAAGCATTTTAAAATGTTTTTCAATTTACGCAGTTTTATATAGCAAAATTTAAAACTCGATTTACGTGGTTTTTTCATGAACATATCTTCCGCATAAAATCGGGGGTTAGGTGTACATGAAGTTTTCAAAAAAAAACAATAATAATAATAATATTTATAATTCTATTCAAAATAATTACCAAGATCATGCCAAATGTTTTTTATTTGAATAGCACCACCCAAACGAATATCACCCTCCCATTCAGTTGAACTCTCCATCATTCTCAACGCCACAGATGACGGTAACATTTCCAGATTCAAAAACGGCTGTGTGATAATCGAACTGATGCATTCGACAGAACTTATTATTAATTCATGCTGCATTTTTTCAGTCGGATGACAAAAACATAACCGACTTTGCATTGTTCGTAGATTCTAAAATGAAATTCGGTTGATTCAAAAAATTATATCAAACAGAGAATATGTCCGAAAAACCTGGCTCAGGCTGGTTAAATAATACGGTTTCAAAATTATGTTGTGGATTTGTTTCAGAGTCGCAAGAAACTGCCGACTTTGAACAAACAGCATATTCATCCAAGCTTGTCTGTTCACTTTGGAAGCAGATGAAGTCGATTGAATTGCCTGAGACGTACTTTTGAAAATAGTGTTGGTCGACAATCTGACAATTTCTTTTTCAGTCACTTTAAAACTCGGGAAAAACAGGATTCCTCTGTAAAATATGATTTTTTTGGTCAATTTACAGGATAATATTTATATATATTTTCATGCCTGAAGCTCACAAATTAATTTAAACAATTCCATGATCATGTCGTAATTGTCAGTCATTCGTTCGGCTTCACAAAACTGACAATCGTCCTTTTGTTTTCTAACGATAATTTCCCACAATTTGTCACTGATATAAGACAAAAACGTTATGATAACACTAACAAGAACCATTAATGGTCGATGCAAAAGTTTGCCGTTCGACTCAGATCTGGATAAGTATTCCATTCCCGCTGATACAATTGCTACACAGGATCGCAGCATTTTAAGCTCAAAGATCAATTCATACACAAGACTATTTACAATTTCCGGTGGCGCTTTTTGCCAGCTTCGTTCATGAAGTTGGATAAATTCAATCATTTCATTACAAATATTATCTAATAATTGATCTTGATCTCTCTCTTTTTCATTGTATATCTGAAAGGATGATACACATTTAATTAATGCTGTAAAAAGAACATAAAAACATAATTATATCCCAAGATGAATTTAAATCTTTGTCCAAATTTTAATGACTAAATAATCAAATCTAGATTAAACACTTATCATTGATTTTAAAAGACTAAAACTGCTGCTATTATTTTTTAGGCAAGTAAATGATGGGATAAGCCTTTTGCTGCAAAGTATTATATGAAATAATTTCAAGGATTAAATAATAATCGAAAGATTTTTTCCCATATAATACATACTTTGCAGCAAAAAGTTGACCTTATCATTTATTTTTTAACATTTAATTAATGTTGCTACCAATAAACCATCATTTTCGACTGCTATTAATATTATTATTATTATCATTAATCATTGCTGGGTTTTAATTAATTTAAATCAGTGTTTAATACATTACCCCCGGTGTCTTTGAAGTGAATATAAACTTATACCAGTTATTCGCCATTTAAAATAATAAAACAAAATTAACTAGATTTCACAGAAGCTGAAGAAGATTACTATGAAGAAGATTGGAACCAATATTTTTTGGAAAAAGAGTGATTTATTTAAATAAATTTATTATTCTATTTTTGTTGTTTTGAGTGTAAAATTTATTCTGTGCTGTTTTAAAAAAAATTGAAATATTACCTTTTATTCAGATTTGTTTAAAGAAATTTATATTTTATTTTTAAAAATGATATAAAAGTTTCGGAATATTTTGGCTCTACATACTTCTGATTTTCTAATAAAAGAAAAATATCATCCACATACCGTTTATGTTTTTACACAATAATTAAGTGTTTTAATTTTGTTATTATTTATTTTATATTATGTTAATAATTATTGACGTGTAATATTTGAAGCATTGTTGGATCGTAAATTTAATGTGGAAATGAACATGTATTTTAAATATTTTAAAATAATTTGAGTGTTGAATTGAGGAAAAAGGTATGTGAATTGTTTTTTAATTCAAATTGAGTGAATAGTAAAATTAATAAGTTAAAAAATTTTCTTTAAAATTGCATTTTAAAAATTTATTGATTAAAATAAAAATAAATGTGTAAATTGAATATCATTTAAAAAAATTTTTAAATATTTTTTTGAAAACAGTTTAATTTATAAAGTAATTGATTTTTTAAATTAAATGAAAAACTTTTAAAATTATAATAATAAAATTTTTCTATCCTACCCGATGATGACAGTTAGGTGTAAAATAATTGTTCATAATTTTTAAATAATTTTAATTAGATAAAACTTTTAAATTTAATTAAAACACTTAAAAATAATTTATTAAATTAATAAAAAAAAATTCATAAAATTAAAATTAATTAAAAATATTGACTCACTTTATTGAGTTGAAAATTAAACAGTTCTAAAATATTTTTTGTCGTTTCCGGAAGAATAATTGATCGGCATTGCGAGTCAACAAACAGTTTGGAGTTCATACAATTCATCGTCAATTCTGATTTCATATTCGCATCAAGATCGCTAGAGCTTTTCAGCAAATTATTCACAAGTCTCGCCATTCCGATTGGCTGGCACACAGGAATCAACGCATTTATAATTAAACCTGCCTTACGTAACACTATTCCCTGAACATTAATTCATCATGATTAAATCAATCGTCGAATTTAATCAAATAATCTCACTCGCACAATCGGCATGTCTTTACTGCCGGCTAAATCCTCGAGAATGTGCAAATAACTATCCGCCAATTCATTGAATAAATTCGCCTCATCGATATTGCCGAGCATTTCTCGCTCATAGTTTTGCTGGAAAAATTTATTAAATATTAGATTTTTAGAATTATGGAATTAAATTATTTCTATTAATCGTTTGACTGAAATAAGGCATAAAATCTTTGCATTAGATTATGGAATCTCAGCGTTTATGATCCTGCAACACTTTGATAACATTTGCTAATCGCCTAATAAAAAGCAGAAAATTTTTCTATAAAAAAACAAAGTTGGAGAAGTAAACGAAAACAATATGATTTTAAAAGGCGACTTTTGAAATTTATAAATCGAGAACTACTGATTTTTTATTTGTTTTTATTATACCCGGTTTCATGGAATAAAATGATCTATAATATAAAACTATCAATAAGTTGATATTATAGAAACACAAACTTACCTGTTGGCTGGCTTTCAATGTAAAATGAAATCTGATTATTTAACATAAGAAGTGGTAGAACAAATAAATTTAACACGCAAACACAACATATAGTGAAAAAGACTTTCGTTACGCGCACACCCGCATTATCCCATAGGCACAATAGGCACAGTGCCTAGGGCCTACGAACTGTAAATGGCCTACGAAAATGTATACATATTACTATTTACGAAAAATTTATATAATAAATATTCAACCAAAGCATGAAAAGAAAACTTCACTTAATCCAAAATAATTCAAAATTTATTTTCAAAAACCAAAAAAAAATCATTAATTTAGTAAACAATTTATTTAATTATTACCTAAACTAACCTACCTACATTTTATTGCCGAATTCGACAATAACATCTTCGAAACTAATTTCTCGCATTAAATCACTTTCAATTGATAAAAGCGTAAGAGATGATAATCGTTCCTGTCCCATAGTTGATCGGAGGCAATTTTTTATTCTTTTAAGCTTTGAAAAGCTCCGCTCCCTTTCCGCATTCGTTCCAAATATCGATAAATAATTTAACACAATATTTACATTAGGAAAACTGGTAACTAGTTTATCATTTATTTGTGCAATTATCATTTCCTTCACTGATTTTTTATTCCCATACATTCGTTAAATAATAAAAACTCGTCAACAAATGCATCTTCAACATCTGAAGAATATATTTGCACTAATGGTTCGAAACTATTTCATTATTTGTTAAACTTCTGTCCACCAAAAAATTAAACCTATCATATAACATTTGATATGCTCCAAGTCGCTTACGCATTTCAATTATAAGTCTATCTACTATTATATAAAAAGATTCTATACGAAATTTGTTACTTGCACTTAGCCTCTAGGATCTGTGTTGTCTAAAACTTCATCAAAAAATCTATTTCGTGTTCGTTTACGTTGTGTATATTCTTTATATTCGGAGGATGTAAGCTTTTTTGCCATGGTTTCAAATTTATCAAACTCTAAACGAATATTATGAAAGTAAGCTATGAGAGTATCAAATAATTTTACAATAGTGCATAATTCTATGCCAGTCTCCTGCAGAGCTTTATTGACAATATTAATATTTTGTAATAAATCGTTCCAAATAACACACATCAATGCTGTTTCAAAATTGTTCAGCTTTTTTATTAAAGATTTCGCTTCCTGCACAGCCACAGCAGGTTGACGTTCGCTTTCAGTTATTTCAAACAATGCTTGTTGAATTTCTGAATAATTCATAAATAGAGCCTTAGTAGCATCATGTCGAATAAATCATCTGGTTTCTGATAAATTTCTAACAAGACAAGTATTTTCTTTCATATTGTCTTTAAATTTGGACCATCTTTGTGGTGAAGCACAAAAAAAAGTGTGTATTGCTTGAAAAATTCCAAAAAACTTTACTGCTTCCAAGCAACACTCCACAGCAGTTGAACCTACCAAATTAAGACTATGAGCAGCACATGGAACCCCTTCAGCCAGACTATTTATTTTTCTAAATCTAGCTTGTACGCCTGCATATATGCCGCTCATATTACTGGCGTTATCATATGATTGGGACCTGCAATTTCCAATACTTATGTTATAATGTGCCAAAGTATGTCGTATAATGTCGAATAAATATTTTCCATCGTGTTGTTCAATTGCAATAAATTTTAAAAATCGTTCAACCACATTTCCACATTTAAGTACATACCGAATGATCACGGTAAGCTGGTCCATATGACTAATATCAGGAGTTGAATCAATGCTGATTCCATAATATTTTGCCTCTTTTATTTCAGATATTATCTGCGTTGTAACTTTAGATCCTAGTATACCAATAAATTCTTCACATATAGCATTAGATAAATAGGAAACATTTCCTCTTCCAGCATTTGCATGTCTTCGAATATGTTCTTTTAAAAAAGGATCAAATTCGGCTATAAGATAGATACAACCAAGATAATTTCCATTATTAGAACAATTATGAATTTCATTATCGCCACGAAATGGCAAACCTCGTTCAGAAAGAAATTTTATTACGGCAACTATTCTCTTTAAAACTTCAATCCAGTAATTACACAATTTTTCTTTCTCTTTCTGTAGCTCTACATCAATTCTACTGTTCTTCTGTAATTGAAACATAGATGACACTGCGTCAAGGTGATCTTTTGATTTTTCATGTGATGTAAACCTGGATATTGCATTTTTCCAATCATCAAATCCATTTATAAGTTGGTTGAGGATTACGTTCACTCTAAGGATAAGCTTGCAGATATAACAATGTACTGTTCCAGTTCATGGAGAATATATAAGCCAGTCTCTTTCGATTGCTTCCCCATTTGTTAATTGCCTCATAAAATACTCTTTACGTGGATATCTGATTTTGTATTTTGTGAAGGCTTATTTTCAGAAAAATAATTTATGAGATCTGGAGTAATAACCCAATTAGCTGGATCAGTATTATATTTTAAGTTTAAATTAACTTTTGATATTTCATTAGATATTTCTATTATTTTATCCTCTGATGATATAAATATTTCGGCAGAAGTTCGGTCTTCTTCTACCTATAACTCACATGTATATGTATCTTGTTTATTAGTATCTTCCGTACCAGATGATAATTGTTCTGAAGTTTTATATTGGTCTTCTGGACCAATAAATTCGGTTACATTTGTAGAGCACCTTTAATTATTTCCTCTGGTTTCTGTTATATATTTGAGTAGTGAACCTTTCATTTTTTTCCATGCTTCTTCTTTGACTATTTTCTTTTTACGCTTTTCGGAGCCCGATTCATGTTTCCTCTTATATCCGTCAGACATTTTACTTTCTTATTTTTAATTTACTTACTTTTAATAAGTAATTAATATTTATAGTTTTACAGCAATATTATTTGTTATAACTAGATAACTCTAACAAAGTAGAAACACAATAAAAATTTCTTAATCTTTTCAGAAAATTACTTGTAAAAAATCAGTTGCTATGGTTGCACAGCTATAATCACAGAAAATTTAATTTCATTCGTATACATATGTAAGAAAATGAATTTTCTTTGCAATTGAAAATAAACCAGCCAATCATATCAAGCAGGTTTAAAATTTTTGTTTTCAAATGCGTGGAATTTAAACTTAGAAACAAAAGATTTAAAGTATAATGATTGGTACTCAACATCGTCATACATATACGAAATACGCATTTCTTCATGTAATTTCGATCGTAGTAGAAAAACGTTATAAAGCGAAATAAAGGCACCAATATAATATTCACAAAATAACATTCATAAAATAAACCAATATGGAATGAAGCTAAACTTTGTTATTTAAATAAAGTGTTGTTAAACAAAAACACTTTGGAATTAAATTAACGCATTTTAAAAATAAACCACAGCTGACTTCATTAGTGTAATGTATTGTAATTCTTTATTTTTTTGGTTTTGTTAATCGTATGGTATGAATGCAAATAACAATTCTTCACGTTGTACGTGGAGAAGGTTTTTATTTTATGTTTAAAAAAAAAACAAACTATATAGTGATAATTTACCATAGTAAATTATCACTATAGAAAAGAAATTAAAAATTAAAAATCGATAGTTCAAGATTAAAATTTTATGATTATGATTTTCAAGTATATGCCTAATTAACTATATATCCTCGACGAATTTGACGAACCGCTGGAAATCTTTTCTGTTAAAATATTTGAAAGAAACTCCATAAACCGTTTGAACAAAAAGCGAATTGAAAATCTTCCCCAATCTCGAACATTCCAATCAACCTAATCTCGGAATTAATCTCAGAAACAAAGCGTTAATTTCTGAAGTAGTATTATATTTTGTTTTATTTAATAAAAGTTTATAAAATTTATATCATTGTTGTATATTAATTTTATTTTTTTAACATACAATTGTCGCGTTACAAAACACAGCCTGCACCCCGATTGTCCCGCCACAAGTTTTAACGGAGACTCTTTCGGGCACATCAATTTTCTTATTACATTACATAACTAACAAATAACATACAACTTAACAATTAGAGATACTGGCAAAAAAAACTATTCGATAGGGTTAAAGGTAAAAGTGCCTAGGGCCTACGAAGAGGTTAATTCGGGCATGGTTACGTGCAATTGTTGCATGGAAAAAACTCATTTTGTAATTTCCTTATTTGGAAAAAATAGTAGATAGAATTTATAATTTGTTGCTGGATTCAATTTCCAGTTTGGCAACTGATCTGAATTACTTCATAAACAATACGAATGGATCAAGCTTACATCTTTATATTAAATCCTTAATCGTTTTATTTTTTTGAAATTACATGTCAATTCAGTCACTTAAATTTGAAAATATCTTTTAAAACAGTTTTCTATATTAAAATGAGCATATATTATAAATTTCTACGCATCAGCAATATATATCAATAAAACTTTTTAGTAATTCTTACTAGTGTGAAATGATTCGATTTTTGGTGAGAACTACCTTTTAACATCAAGAATGCGTTTTGTGTTTATTAACGACATTAGTTTCTATTCTGAGTTGAATCTGACTAAAATTGCTTCAAAAAGTAACATGATAGTAATTCGTGATATCGGAAAATGCAGGCAATTTCAAATATTATTTTGGAGAGAAATAGTTTAAAACGAAATTCACTTACAAAGGATTTAACGGCTATCTTAATAAACCAATCGGTGGCCCGAAGAATGTTACTGTCACTTGTCGGTTTATTGTTAATAAGTTCACGAAAAATTTGTTTATGCACATTGAAATGCATCGTGTCTTGAATGAATTTTTCCAATTGGTTTTCACTCTCTGGTAGATTCTTTACCGCCTTGAACATTTCCCCGAGTAATTCAAGAATATTCTTCCCAAGATGCGAATCATCTGTGGCCTGTTGAATCAAATCCAAACTTGATTCAAGGATTTTGGTACTGAACTGGAAGAAATATCGAAATTTAAAAAATATACAGTTGCAATATTGGATTACTTTTTTCATTTCATTGACATCAATGTTTTTGACAATAATTTCCTGATTATGTAGCTCATGGAGTATTGTTTGTTCATCCAGTGACGGATTACATATATTAGCCAGAAGCTCTAGAAAGATGTATAATTGAAATAATAAAAATTATTTTTTAAATAAAGAAGAAATCAAAAAATATTCGATTATTATTATTATTAGCATCATTATTATTAAAAAGGCAGGCTGGTTAAGTCTGACTACTTGCGACTGTGTGTGCACACTTCTTCATGCCTGAGTACAGATGGGAGTAGTCGAGTTTTGATTTTTGTAGGTGAATTGATTCTTATCGTTTTCTTCTGGAATTCTTATTGGTTCGTTGTATAAAAAAGTCAGTCTTTTCTGGAATTTTCGAGTTTCGGTTTCTATTTGATTTTATTTATAATTTTTGGAATTCTGTATTGATGAACGTTGTTTATTCTGGAATTTTTCATATTGAAAAAAATCTTTTTCGGAGTCTTCTTATTTCAAAAACGAATAAAACTCAATTTACTGAACATGTTAAATGATTTAACTCAAATAATGGATACAGATTCATTAGTGTTGATATTAAAAGTAATGATAAAGAGGTGCTTGTTCATTTTAAATCGATTGCTGCAATAAAATGTATTTCTGAAGGTGCTAAGGATCTTGAATCAAGAAATATTACTGATTCAGATGGAGGCAATAATGATGATAAAGTTCAATCTATGAAAGTAAATTAAACTTTAAAATACACATTTGAAAACAGCATTGATATAAAACGGATCTGGCATCATACTCTTCACAATGAAATAGGAATTATGTCAGTAGAGCTTCCAGTTCTTACCGAATCACTGCTGAATCACGAAGCTGACAGAAGATCCATGACTCAAATTAAGTTGGAGAAATTTAATGCACCAATGATGTATGTTGCAATTCAAACAGTTCTTTCTTTGTATGCATCAGATCGTACCTCGAGTATCGTTCTGGTCTCTAGTGATCATGTATCTCACACTATGTCAATTTCTGGAAGTTATGTGTTACCTCATGCTATTTGCGGAATCAATTTGACTGGAAGAGCTTTAACAGATTTCTAGATAATGACAACTATAGACAGATATAAAATTACACCACCTAATATAATGAAAATAAGACTAGAATAATGAATTTGCCAGAAATAAAATTATTAGCTACCAAATTATAATTTGTTCCAAAAATGTGAATTTACCACCATTTTTCATTAGAAAGTGAGCTATTAATTTGATTAATTTGAAACCTAATATAACCGTCACTTAAACAAGACCAGGATTTTTTACAAGTAAACTTTTAATTGGATTTGACACATAATATAATAGAAACATTGTTAATTAATTGTCCACCAATAAAAGAATACAAGTATACTAGAAAGTTGTATATAAACTGTATAAGAATTTTGATCAGGCTTTGTTTGGGTTTGGAAATAAAAACTAGAACGGTACATACAGATCTGAGTATACCTTAGGCAGGTTGAAAGCGAAATATTTATCATATTTATTTCTAAGTAATTACAAAAAAATATGAGAGTTTTAATGAGTAACAGACAGATTAAAAACGGAGGTTGATAACATAAGCCGAAATTATAATGGTAAATTACCATGAAGATATTAAACTTGAAAACCATCTTGCTGGGCGATTAGGGATGTTTGGCTTGAAGTTTTATTTTTAAACCCCAATAAAATTTTTTTACTGGGGTGGGTGGGGGTTAAATAGTTTTTAATTATTTGTTTAAATGAAATAAATTAATTTTTTATATTTATTTTTAAATTAATTTTCATAATTATTTTCATTATTTTCTTGGTTGAATGTCAATCTCAAACTCATACTATAGTCAGAGGCTTTTTAAAATATTTTTTTACGGAATTCTAACATTAAAATAATATAAACATTACAAGTTTTGTGATACCCAGTGCAAATCCCAATATTGGACTAGTTTCGAGCTTTTGGCTCTCATCAGTACTATACAGGAGACACGAAGATTTCTCTTCGCGCCAGGTAAGTGTACAATATTGCTGATTCAACTCTATTGCATACTTTAACTGCTACACTGGAAATCACATCACTTGCAAATTAGCTAAATCACAGTAAAAAATATCTGCAAACTTGTAAACTTGGAAACTTACGGATTAACTTGTAAACAGTTTCTGTGTATGGTGGTGTCTCCAGAGGCGAATATGAATTTTCATACGCCATGTTTACAAGTTTGCAGATATTTGTTTCCGTGAGACAATAGTGAGGCAATTCAGTTCATTCTAAATTTTTTCATGGCAGAAGAGGACACGTGGGTGTATCATTCTGTTGTGTTAACGAACTACGTCCAAACATTAAAGAGATTCTTCTTCTGCAATATACTTACTGTATAAATGTGTTAATAGTGAGGCAATTCAATTCATTTTAAATGAACCTCGCGATCACGAAGACTACAAAACGAGAAAACAAATGTACTCCCATATCTGCATGACGAAGAAAATACTTACACAACTACAGTCACAAAATATGGAAATTGGGGCAATTCGGTTAGTAAATCATTTAGTCCAGCTTCATACATTGCAGTACTGTAAAGCAGCTATATCTATGGGAGAACTAGTTGCAATTTGCATGGAAAAATGGAGATAACGAGAAATTGTATTGAATTTTTCATTGTTAGTTTTTCCTCTCAAGTTCCAGATGGCAATGAAGGTCCGTTTATAAATATTATTTGACAGAAAAACGACCGTTGTAGACTATAGCAATCGCTGACAGTATTCAAGCAGAGGGTACATATAAGTTGAATTAGAAAGGCTAGCCAGTTCATATTTAACTGGATTATCAGAAGAAATACACCCAGTTGGTATGCATATATACCAATAAAAATCATGCTTACTTTGAATTCATGTTTGAGTCTTTGAAAAAAATGATATACAAAATACAATCCAGAAGGAATATCATCCAGCAGTGTTGATTGCAGAAATACCCGGAGCCATATTAAATTCTTATCCACATAATTATCCAATATGATCATTCGTATATCCACATGAAAGCATCAAAGTTTATTGTTGGGCCCACTGCGTAAGGGTTTATGAGGATAAACTAAACCTTATCAATGACAAGGAAGAAAACATTAACAAGCAAAAATATACAATTAGCTAAGTCCTCCAAGGAATTTAATAAAGTATTCGAATTGTGGAAAAAGAAATAGTCCACAATACTGTCAGTTTGGGGTAGAAAAGAAATCGGGGAAGGCAAGTCAAAGCCAGAGCTTGTAGCGATAAAATAGTATAATGTCTTAGCAATTTTATTCTCTTTCCAGTATACTTATATTCTTTTATTGTATGTTTCGATTATATTAGGATTCGAATTCAAATATAAGTTGGCTTGCTAATAAAAATTGTTGGTCATATTTAAGTTACAGTGTTTCAAGTATATAAGTTGTCTAATCAAATTAATAGCTAACTTCTAATGAAAATTGGTGGTAAATTCACATTTTTGGCGACAAACCTTAATTTTGGTAGTTAATTATTTTATTTCTCAATTCATTTTTATAAAAAACTTTCAAAAGTTAATGAAACCATCAACAGAATATAGATCAAAAAGTGATTTTCAAATCCTCAAATATCTTACAGTCAAAAATAGCTGCTTACCATAACTCACATCAAATGTATACAAGGCCAGATCAAGAACTTTTGTCCAGATACTTTTTAAGGCTCCTATTAATATATTTTCATTATAGAAACTGCTGCCATAAAACCAAGCATGTGAAAAACAAATTTACTTAATTTCAGAAATCTCGAAATTGTAAAACAATTTTTATTATTTTATTCTCTATCTGATGGTAGAATAGAAGCGGGTGAGCTTTCATCAAATGTGTTTTTTACTTAAAATAATATACCAATATTTTTTAAAATCAAACTTATTAGAATGTACCAAAAAAGAAAAATTAATTTCTTTAGTGAATCTAGGCTCAGAACTGAAGTAGAATAAAAGTGTGGTGTGCAAATACTTACTGCGTTGTCTCCATTATATAAATATTTAAATTGCTTTAATGGTTTGATACATTTATGATGGTTTTACTGAAACAATTCGATAGATATCCAAATAAACACAACTGAAACAAAACGTCAGGTAATAAATATAAATCACACTCACTATCAAATGTATACTCCGTTGAACATACAATCGTCTGTACAAAGAGTGTATCTTTAAAAACTGATTTTTTTCTTGAAGGATTTAATGTTGTATGTTTCATCGAAGGGTATTCGAAATCTCCTTCGTATTCAGGATGACAAGTCAAATAACTAGCTCGTTTGATTTTTTCCATTTCCATCTTAAAGAAAATGAATCTCAACTATTTCATTGAACACCTATTACTTTATAAATCGTTAGAGAATGAAAATTATCGTTTTCATTTTTGGATAGTATAGCATTATTGCCATCCGGAAATAACTTCATGTAGGCGACACCACGTGGATGGTTCTTACTTTCTAAATCCAAGGAATAAATTATTGAAATTGTTAAGTGATAACTAACTGTCATTCAACGACCGATGCCAAATGAGAAAACGGATGTGAGTATAATCAGGAAATTTTGAGAATTTATCAAATAAGGGAATGCATATTACTTCACACCACTTGGGTTTAGCGTTGTGATAGTATATGACACTGGAATATTCATCAAAACGGCGCCAGTCATATGTAGGCATGACTACCTAAATAAAAATAATTAATGTGCTTTTCCAAATAAAAGTTGATAATTAAATTTCAAAAATTTCCAAGTTCTAAGTTTTTTCACAGTTGGTTAAATTTAAATGCTGTTTATTACGCCATTTCCAAATTATATTTGCGCCAAATAAAAAAATGTACATAACACTCGAGCAAACACGTATGTACATGAAGGGACCTGTAATTAGAAACAAGGGACAATTAACCTAAAATGAATATTAACCCTTAACGGTCGTAAGTCACCTCTGGCGTGACAGCAGTATATATGTATACAAAGATAGCGTCCGACGAGGGTTAAACATACACTTCTTTGGACAGAATTACAACCTTTTATAATTCAGGTCGGCTTGCAAATTAATGGATGAGTCATAATTTGTGAGAAATTATTTTTTCTCAAATTATAAATTCACAAAATTTGATTTCTATGAGATTTTTACAATATAAAGTTTTTATAATTTAAAATTTTTTTTTGTTTTTTTATTACTTGTCACATATTTTATTTTATTCATAGATTTTGAGAAAAAGTGGCGAATGTTTATTCAATGGTTTTAGGTTAATATATTGTCATTTTCAAGTCTTTCTTTTTAAATTTGTAAATTATAAAGCTAAATAAACTTTATGGTATTCATAATAACCATTTAAAATGAAATTCGGTCTCATCATTTACTATTTTATATCATTATTTTCTCGACAACTCATATTGTCTTTGGCATTGGAATTCTAAATTTGAATCTGCTGTTTTTTCTAAATACTAAAATTTTAAAAAGATTTTATTCCATTCATCATTAAAACTCTACAAATAATAAAAACTTATTAAATTTTACACTCTATATAAACTTCGATGATGTTTGTATGTGCCAAACAAATTTTATGAGGCCAAATTAATCTATTTTCCGTGATAAGATTGAGCTGAAATTCGGCAAGTAGATTCGTTGTCGAGAACACTGTGTGCTATCAAAATTTCAGATCAATCCAATAACGGGAAGTGGGTTAATTTAAAAAATATTGATGTGTCAAATCAAGTGTTATTTCCTTATTTCAATATTCTTATATTCAATTCTTATCTATTCATTAATTTTGGATTAAAGAGATAACGGATTTAAACCTGAAATATGTTATATAAGTTTGAACCTCAAGTCCGTATAGGTACTTAAAGTACAAAATAGTATGAACAATTTCCTTATTTAGATTTCGAGTTGACATTTTTCAATATATTGTATGAAATATAATATAAATTAAGAGTGAAATATAGTATTTCAAAAACCATGTTTTTTATGATTGATATTTTTATATTATATAAGTTTTTATTCCATGCAAACAAATGTACTTGAATTTATCCATTCCTAACTAACTTACAAATAAGTACATACCATATTGCGTGTATTTACTATTATATTTACTATTATTGGATTTACTATAAAAATATCAAATATAAAAATGTCTCGGAAACGTGACGTAAAATTTGGAAATAGTATATCACATTATGAATTAATATATGTTAAATTGTAAATATATTTTATGAAAATGAGTAACTTTTGAGTTTCGGAGTAAACAATTAGTTTGAGTAACAATCTGTTTAAATGTTATAAAAATATAATGATAATGATAATAATAATGATAATAATAATAATAATAATAATAATAATTAATCAAAAAAACGTGGCAATGATTTAATAATACAGAAACGCCAACTCAATAAATTCAACATAAACGCGATATATTTCAATTGTACAACAATCTTCGTCAGGCCGCAATCTGGATAATCAATAATAAGACATAAAATATGCAATATCTAAACAAATTAACTAATAATAATCATCTCCAAACTGTATCAAAAATTTTAAAAACTATTTCAAAAAAAAATATTTTAAAAAACCAAACCATATTTTACATAGCCCCACATACATATTATTTTAAAATTAAATTTTAATTATAATATATCGCGTTTATGTTGAATTTATTGAGTTGGCGTTTCTGTATTATTAATAATAATAATAATAATAATAATAATAATAATAATAATAATAATAATAATACGCCATTGAATCAATTGTGTATGTGTAGTTTCTAAAGATTTATGTAAGATTCGAGCTTTAATATAGTTCCGATTGTTATTTAATTAATGATATAATATCAAAAAATAACCAATCTTATTTACACGAATAAATCACAAATCTTGAATAAATTTAAGGGCTGATTTATATGTAAATCTCAATCAACTTAACTTTTAGATAAGTATAGCAAAAATAAATAATTTTTCATCAATAAATGTTTTAGATACTTTTTAATTTTTTTTCAAATTTAAAATTTTGACTAACACGCACTTTCGGTTGACCTTAACTGGCAAATTTTACTAAGTTTAACTTTGATTTTATATTTTATATTCCACATTAACCATTTTTGTTCTGCGAGTCAGGTCAACCATGTTGATGAAATCAATAAATAAATAAACAGAAATTTTTACTGCTCTATCGCAACTTGATAAGCCTCCATTTTGCCTATCAAACTCGGAAATTTTGTTTTCCAAATGTTAAAAAATTTTTAATTAGTTAGTTTGTACTTTTAAATTACATTTTTGGGGACTCACATCACTTTAAAGTTATTGGATTTGTTCTTACTCTATTATTTGCTACCTACATCAAACTTTTCATTTAAAAAATATTTCGAGGAAATAAAGGTCTACAAATAATAACCTTTTAGAAATTTTCATGAATCAGATAATTTCATTGAGCATTCCAAATATAGGAAATTTTTATAAAAACTAATTTTTCGAACGATAGAAGAATCCTAAAAAAAATTGATTTCTTTCAATAAAACGCATAAAATAAAATATTTTTTTTGTAAACTGGCAAGTCAGCCAAAGGAAATTATAAAACTATTAGTACTTCAGTATAGAGTAAAACTTAATAATTTTTTGTATATAAATCACTAAACTCGTTGGCTTACTATCTTAAAACTGTCGATTGTCCATATACCGTGACACAGTCAGTGCTACCAAGATAAAGCTTTTATTACTCATTCAACACCAAGTATATTTACCCAATGTATTCATCTAGTAGTTTCACACCGTTTGACTTTACCATAACAAATTCGGAATCGACTGATATCGAAACTCATCAAATTATTGCAGAATTTCTGTAATTTCAATTCAAAAGGGAATTTATGTGATATATGAAGTGCAAAATTCGTGAAGAAAATTAAACAAAAAGAGATGAAGATATTGCTCAACCAGTGGACATTTAGCCTAATAATCCGGATTTACGTTTATGTTGAACTCTTTTTCATCCAATGTTTAAAATGTTTCAAATAATTTAAATAATTTTCTGAACCTGTAAAATCACATCACTTAATTACATTATACAATTTTATAATTTTCCACCACTACCACATATTAAACCCCATGCCCATTATTGTATACGAAAAAATGATTTCTTTTATCTTCATTATGACTATAGATCGAAAAATTATTTTCTTATGTAATAAGAAATGACATTTGATAGAGGAAAAAATTTGCGACAAGTGAAAATTGGCTACACAGAGAAATAATTTTTTGATCTTTATCCATAATGAAAATAAATATAATATAAAAAGTAAAAAAATCAAGCGTGAACCAAAAGATAAACGATTTTACGGATAAATGATTCATATGAAAATATTCCTAATATCAAATAAAAATATGACGGTTACATGTATTGATTTTTTCATATGATCTGCAAGCATCAAGGAATGGTGAATACAGCTTGCAACGTTGCAGAGTACAAATTTACACAGTGCAAACACTGATGAATACCAACATCAGATTTTTTCAATTTTTTTACAAATTTTTTTCACAACTTTCAACAAATTTTCCGAGCTCCCAGCTGAAAAAAAAATTCCAAAAATGTTTATCAATCAAAAACACAACAAGGATATTCATATGAATAAAATGCGATATATTATCATAAACAGGATGCCATCATTCATTGGGTATTTGACAATCGTCTAAATTTATGCTTCAATAATTGCGTTTATCGAACTGTAGAAAACTATTGATTTTATCAACAATTTCAAGCCGCGTCAATACGCGTATCGATACGCACATCATTGATGCTTACAATAATAATAAACTAATGATGAAATTTAACAAACCAATACATAATATTGAAAGTGTGTAACGAAATCAATTCAAATATTTATTTACAAAGTTAGAACGAAAATTCAATAATAGAATTAAATCGATTCGTTCGAGAAAAAACAATTAATATCAGCGATCAAAAAGTAAACAAATTGCACTTGAGTTAGATCAGTAGATACTGTCAATATGAAGATTAATAATTTACAGCGGAATCATAGTTTTGCTATTGGATGAAAAGATTGTCCAATCCGTTTGTGTGATTAATAGGGAATAGTTTTTAAAATAATCAAATGTGCTATATATATTATTATTATTATTATTATTATTATTATTATTATTATTATTATTATTATTATTATTATTATTATTATTATTATTATTATTATTATTATAAGAACTTTCTTCAATTTTCACCACTGATTTCTTTCCAATAGACTTTTAAAAACTTGACTATGAATCAGTAAAGAAATTAATGTTTTTTTTATAACTGATCCATAGTCAAGATTTTTTAATAAATACAATATATAGAGGCCTGGATATACCCTTAGATTGACAAGGCTGAAGCTTAGGGCCCGACTAGCGGGGCCCCAAATTTTATATTATGATTATAAAAACTTATTACATCTTTTAATTATTTACAGATTATTATATTTATGTAATATAAGTAAAGAAGTATTTAATTATATTACATATTTAATATTTAATATAATACCTTTCTAAAGTTGCTGTTGAAGATTTTGAAGAGAAAAAATGTAGGAGAAAATGTTTCTAAATTAATAATTTATTTTATTTATGAATTGTACTTCATGTTTATATCTTTATATATGAATAAATGTAATATTATTTTCGAAATTAAACTACTATTTTTACTATATAACAGCAGGAAACAAATTAACATTTTTGTTTAAGAAAAATTATAAACAACAAAATTGATCTAAATGTTTTACTAATAAAGTTGTACATCGATACATTCTAATTTTTAGATATATTTTCTACAGTAATCAGAAATTATCATTAAATAGTGCCATGTTTTAACATCAAATTAAGACATTTTATTTATTAAAATTGCAATTTAAAAGCAACTGGTTTTCAAATATTTATTTAATTATATTTAATCATTTAGTCTATAGCTTTCAAACATATTCGTTTCTTTGGGTCCATACAAATCAAACACGTTTAATTTTAATCCTGCTTCCTTGACGAATTCTACATACTCATAGTTTTCATTATTGGCTAAAATATTTCTCATTTCCTTCTTAAATGTTCTAAAACTGATATAATACGAATTTTTTGATTTTATATTTTTTATCAGATTTCGACTTGGGATCCCAAAAAATCCCAAAACTAAACAACAAATAATTCGATTTTAATGCTACAATTTTATCCTATTAAAATATAAATCTAAATATATCTTTCAGCTGTTTCGTTAGTTAAATTTGTTACAAATTTTAAAAGATAAAGTTTTAGGCTTAAGACACAAAAAACTTCATTCAAAATTGAGTAACACAATCTTTATAAACCAAGAAGTGCTATTGGAAGTCAAATTCGATCACTTTTAGAAATAGAAGAAATTTTGATACTGTTTAATCTAGGGATCGACCGAAAATATAAAAATATAACTGAGTAAAAATATTTCATTATAAACAACAAGCTTCACAACTTGTGCGCAGTGTCACAATATATTCTCAAAGCAAACACTGTAAAGAATATTTTTTTTAGAATTTCATTCAGAAATCATTTTTAAGCGGTTTAGACACTTGACCATGGATTATCTTCTTCGAACAGATTTTCTTAAGCGGTTACAAAAATTTATATAGAACATATTGTATACTATGACAAGCACTCCTAAACAGTTATTAAATATCTACATCAGGGGTGGGGAACCTTTTTATTTCCATAGGCCACATTGAAATTTGTCGCCTCCAAATGAGGCCACAGACAAAAAGTATTTTAACATTAATTAATTTCATTTTAAATCTTTTGTTTGTATACAGTTAGTAATTAAAACAATGTTTAAAATCAGTCTCCTGATTTGAATAATGCAGCTGTATGAAATATTCTGGAATATGTTTATTACTTCTGAATCGAAAAATTGATGCAAATAAGTCATCATTTCACAAATGAGTGCTCAATAATCTTATTTATTCGTCTATATACGTTTTGTATTTATGGGCGTGAATGATTGAATTTTATATTTCGTTCTTTGTACTCGGTGGGATGCTTGCACAGTACGATATATACAATTCAGTAGTTACAAGTATTTTTATTTGTAAATCATCAAAATTCACGGTTTTTATATAAATTAAGATTTATTTCGATAAGAATGCTGAGGCCGCACATGAAGCTCCGGGAGGCCGCAGGTTCCCCACCCCTGATCTACATAATTGGAAGTAATTGCTAAACTTGAAACGAACTTGAAAAGCGTAACGTATATCGTAATTTTAGTTAAAATGGCAAATTTGACACTTCGGTGCAATAAGATCGGATTGACTAAATATTTTCAATAGCATTAAGTGATTAACTTACAAAAATGATTTAACTATGAAATAATTGACAAACTTACTTTGTTACCCTGACAATCTCTAATGGAAATTTCGACCTCAAAATTTGGATCTGATTTTTTCTTCTCCTTATCAATATCCGCATGGTGAAGATTCAAATATAAACAATTTCTTTGACTTCGATTAGGCACTGGATAATATGGGTCCAAGCCAAGAACCACAATGTTTCTATCAGAAAAATCTTCAGGTTTTATTGTCTAATTAAATTTATCAATAATCTAAAATACATTTACAAATTCTAACTTTTAGTTGGATATTTATTATACTGCGATATTCTCGTTTATTTACGCGATAATCAAAAATCGACGTCTCGGTAACGTTTTCCAAAGATTCTTCCCTCGTTATTCTGAAAAATTCAATTATTAGAATGAATGACATTTTTAGTAATAATAAAAAAAAGGAATTTTTCAATTAATAAAAACAAAGGAAATGTCCTATTTATTAAGTGTCACATAGCCATGCAAAATTAGGATGACAAAAATTAAGAAAATAAAAGATGATGTATAAAAAAATTTCATTGGAATTTAAAGTGATGTACACCAATCCCTCGATTTACGCGGTTGATACGTTCTAAGAAACTAACACGCAAATCGAAACCGCGTAAATCGAGACTTCAAATTCATACAAAAATGATAGATAGGTTCCAGTTAAATAAAAATCTGCGTAAATCAAGACTTCATATAAAGTAAGGGGATAGGTTCCAGAAACTCACGTAAAACGAGGCACAAAATATGCAATTTTATTTAGAAATAGATTTAAAAAATCGACATTTAAATTTTAAATTGTAAAATTTATAACATGTTCATAGTTAAAAGGTATATTACTCAATATTTGACGTACTGCACGCGTAATGGAGTGGGTTACAGACGTCTTGTCTTTGAAATGCGAGTAATCTTATGCAATATATGCATTTGAGAGAGACTTGGCACCAATTTTGTTTGATTTCATTTAAAAAAATATTATTTCTTATGACCGCGTAAAAGTGAAACCACGTAATTCCAGGGATTGGTGTATTTAAAAAATTGTTTAAGTCGTTATATTTCGTGCAAACTGCCAAAAATAATAATAATTGCAAGGAGAATATTTATTTTATTTATTTAATTATTAACTTTATTTAATTTTTATATTTACAAAGTAGATGGTAGTGTCCCATCCACACCACTACCCCCCTGGAGAAATTTTTTTTTAAACTCGAAATTTTATAACGAACATAAAATTATATAGTCTATATATAGAAAAAATGCATAGTTTCCATGGAAAATGAGATCCAAAGTCTCAAACTTCAACATCAAATGCCATAATTTAACATCATTCATATATTATCAAACATAGAAAATCTTATATTATAGAAATAAAATCATATTCTTCAACACATGGTGGGACAATGAACAAAAGCTTTAATAAAATACTTGGAAAAATATTTTAAAAAATATGAAAGTACTTTAAAGTGAAGGTAGAATTATGAAGGTAGAACATAGAATTTTTTTTGATAATGTACTTTAAAGTGGAGGTCACACCACTTGACTTAGAAAAAATTTTGGAAAATAAAAATGCCTGGATAAATTTGAAAATATTTATATAAAAATATTTGGAAAAAATCAAAAATTTACTAAAAAAAATTACTAGAAAAAATCACAAGGAATATTTACAAAATATTTCCAAATCACAAAATCCCCAAAATAAATTTCCCAACTCAAAAATTTCTCAAATTTTAAAAAGTCCCAAAATTATTTCCCCAAATTTTCCCAACTCAAAAATGTCCCAAATTTAAAAAGTCCCTAAATTAGCATTTTTAGCTTCTTTAAGGCTCTTTTTTTTTCTTTTTTTTAAATTTTAAATTTTATTTTTTATCCTTGTCTGTGGATTTGAAATAATTACAAATAATCTTGCGTTGATATGAGTCTAAATAAATACCCTTACATTGATATAGATCTAAATAAATTCCTTTTTCCTGGTTGTTCCTTGACTTGTGGTTGTTGTTCCTGTTTCTCTAAAGTTTTATTTTTGAAGCTTCAGATAGTTGTCCTTCTTTTAAATTTTTGACAGCTGCAATTATTCACCCCAAATATTAATGGTAATAATGCTGTCAATGGAAGAATGCCACCAGAATGTTCTTGTTCCCTTGCTCCTATTTCTCTAATTCTTTCAATCTTCTTTCTCCCAAGGTATACTTTTTGATTATTGTATTCAACAGATTGTCCTGATGATATTATTCTTCTTATTTTTTCATCAGGAGCGATTGTCATTTTTAAAGAAATTTTAATTAAATACTAGTAGAATATTGTTGTTTGCAGTTGGTTTTGATAAAATTTACCTAGAATTTCCTCACCACTTGTATCTTGAATTCTATAGGTTATTGGTTTTGTGCTGTTGGTGTCTGAAATTATAAGAATTTCTCTACTCCCTTTATGTGTTGCACCTTTTTCAAATTTATTTTTTCTATTTAAATATTCGAACTCTGTCTTCAATTTTACATTTTTGTTTTTCTTATAAATTATTATCAGCATTATTATTTTCCCATGTAATTTTCTTTATTAAATCAGGATTGTCACTAGATTCTTTTGGTGTAACAACTATTGATCTATGAATTTAATTATTGTATTTGATAATTAATTCTGGTAATGCATCTATTCCAATTCTATTTCCTTGTTAGTAGGTTATAATGAGTAGCCAGTAACAAAAAACATGACTGCAAAAATTTAGGTAAATAAAACAAAGATTCAAATTTGAATAAAACTGATCCTGTAATTAAAATAAATGGTAATTTATTAGGAAATAAATATTTTAAACCATTTCAAGCAACTGGTTACTCCTGCTAACTACATATCTATTTATAAAAAGTATTTTATTTGAATTTTCAGCTGAGCGATTCAACCTGTTGGGTGATAAAATCAAATTAGCATAAGAAAACTCTTTAAAACGTTAACTTTGCGTTAAGTTAAAAATAAGCGAATTGCATAATTAATTTTTAAAAATTATTTTCAAGAACGACGAACAACGAATTAAAACAGGATAAAAATCGGGTCAAAACAGCTGTAAATTTTTCTTTTATAAAAACCTTTGTTCTCGAGTTTTCCGATTATCAGAAATATAAAAAAGACCAAGACCCGAGACCCAAATTTTATCAGTCTCGGTCAAAATTTATCTCGGAAATCTCTCGGTTTTACCGACTCTAGTAATATATTTGCGAAAATGTAGATTTCAGTGTGTAATGATAATTAAATTTGATTACATATTTATGAATAATATTTATCAATAAAAATGTATCTAGAAATATCTCTTAATTCTGCCCATAATGAATTAAATCATAAATTATAGTACTGATATTAATAGCGTAAGAGAAAATATCGATTAAAATTACAAAAAATTATGATGTTAATTATCGAAAAATTCCTTGAACAAATGTAAACAATCGAAATAATAACAACTATTAGTATTTATTAGGATTCTCATCCGTTAACACATTGATATCTGTTTGTAAATCACTAAATAATTCCAAAAAATTTTATTTAATAAATTAGAAACTCAAAACTTATCTTTTCTTTCGTTTCTTATTTAAACAAATTTCAATCTTTCTTTTAAAATATTTTTAAAAATGCTAAATTTTAATCTTCTTTTTAAAATATTTTTCGATAACAATATTTTTAAAATTTAACAAAATTTCTAATTAAAACTTTTAGAATCTTTCATCTTTCTCGTAGTATTAATATTATTATTATTATTATTATTATTATTATTATTATTATTATTATTATTATTATTATTATTATTATTATTATTATTATTATTATTATTATTACTTATTATTATTATTATTATTATTATTATTATTATTATTATTATTATTAATAATAATATAAGAAAGCGCCACTCAGACATCCGTTTTACGATATATTTAGACATTTTTCATGTAATCTCCATCTAGGAAAGAATAACTAAAAATTATAGATTTTTTGAACCAATCTATTAATTATATCCTTTTTGATAACAATATTTTTTTTTAATTATAAAAATTATAATTTAAGTAATAAATCATTTTAATTGTTTAATTATCTATTTAATAATAATATTAATAATAATAATAATAATAATAATAATAATAATAATAATAATAATAATAATAATAATAATAATAATAATATTGATAAAATCAAAAATTCAAAAATTTATTTACTCAACATCTATTTGCTATCTCTTCAATACTTTGTGACTGGATTAACATGAAAATTAATTAAAATTATACTTTCATAATTTCTATAGTTATTCTATCCTACCTGATGATGACATAAATACTGTCGAAATATATCGTGAAACAAATGTTTTAGTGGCACTTTCTTATATTTAAATCGTTGCCAGGTATGTTTAACAATTTTTTCAATAAATATATAAGTTAAATAATATTAAAATATAATATTAAAATTAAAATTTAGTATTTGATAAAAATTTATTGAAATTATACAAAACCAACTTGCAATCAAAAACATAAAAATTGTAAAGATGAATTTGAAAAATAATTGAAAAAAATTTATTTAAAACAAAAATTTTAAAATTTGAGGAAAATTATCTAAATTTTGATTGTATGAAATATTATACATGTTGAAAGTTTATATTGTTGACATCAAAATATACAGTATTGTTCAAATTATTTTTAACATAAGTTATAATTTCAAGAAATCATTTATTGGTTGGAAAGAACGAAAAAACAAAGAAATGTATTACGTTTGTATGTTTTTAATAGGAAATATATTCTTCCTTAGCTTTTATAACTATCTGGCATTGAGTCAACAAGTTTTTTGTTACTGATATTTGCTAGTCTCGAAACCATATCTGAATTACAACTTCAATTAGTTTTGTTTTTGTTCTACAATCTATTTTACGAAGTCGACATTTTTCAATAGCCCAGAGTTTCGATAGGATTTAGATCGCATGAGTATCTTGGTCATTCAATGAATAAAATTTTTTGTCCTTGAAATATTTCATCATGACACGTGACATAGAGCCGAATCTCGATCATCGAAATCGACTTTTCTCAGTTCAGCTTCCAGTTTTTGTTTTAGCAAGTTTCTATATTTTTGAGAACTCTTCATTCTCTCGACCGGTACAAGAGATCCGGTACCTTTATACGAAAAGCAGCCCAAAACATCGTCCTTAGCGGGTGTTTAACAATTTAATCAAAATGATCTGCCGTAAGTTTTTCGTTATCACATTTTTATAAAAAAAACGAGATCTTTGCCCAAGTACAAAAATGGCTTTCATCAGAGAGCAAACATGTTGCTCTAATCTACAACACTCCACCTCACATATTGTTTATTCATGAAAGCGGTCAATATTTTTTTTCTGAGGTTTGATTGTTTTTCTTCCACTTTCGATAAGTCTTGCTAAAGTTCTTGGCTTATTTTTCCATGATTAATTTACTTTCTCTTATTAAAAAAGCTTCATCTCTTGTTGTTTTCCTATTCCTTCCTAATTTCTATTTTCTATTCATTTCAATTCATTTTTCAATTTATTTCAGTGTCGTTCTTTTGTTTTAAAATTTAGTTTACAGCTCCTAAACTAACACCACACTCTTTAGCAATATCATTGATGTGTGTTCACTTTAAGTAACAATTTATGTGCACTTCTTGGAAGGAATATTCATCTTCTGAAATAAAAAAGAAACAATATTTAGAATAGTCTGGATACAAATTTAGTAAAACCATTTCAAAAACACGATAATTCTTACAAAAAATATCAAAGACAACACATCTGTACCTTGCAATATATTGTACTCACAAAATTTCAGAACAGTAAAACAAAGTAGCAGCTGAATTTTGCTTGAATATTAATTGAATTATAAATCATTCATTTGTATGGCGTTGACTAATAAATGTTTTCTTGAACCCAGTTCGACTTATTATCAAAAGCGTAAATGTGAATGTTATTGAAGCAAACAATGTAAATAAAATGAATTGTGAAATAAAAACAATATTTCAAAACAATTATCCAATGGGATAATTAACTATGAATAATCAAACGCTTACAATAAATGTAATATTATTATACAATATTATTATATAAAGTAATAATAATAATATTAATAAATATAATAAAAATAATAATTTTGTAAACCAATAAGCTATCTGTATAAATACGTATATGTGGAGAGGAATTGCAAATAATACTAACAAGTGTATTCCGATTTTTTTTTCAGAGTCGAGGTTTTCAGTCATAACATTTGTCACTTCAATCACTGATACACCTTTCGGTCGGCGATATTGTACTCCGTCTTTTACCGTCTTTTTGGTTAAACACATCTGTCCTTTCCGTATAAAATGAAAAACAAGGAAAATCTTTTGACTTTTACCATATTGAATATCCTAAATCGAAAAGCAATCAAGTCAAGTTTAAAAATCTATTGAATTTGTCATTTATTCATTTAGACCAGGGGCTTTTAACCCTTTAGATGTTGCGAGATTTTAGTACGGCCGTGCGATACAGGCCGGGAATTTTCGGGCAAAAATAAAATTGATTTTATATTACATTATGTAAAATACTTGACCTTAGCTAGTAAAAAAAATGCAAAGTATAGCGAGTTTACATGCATATTTTGTATAGGCGGCGTGGCGCGCACGGAAATACAGAGCGTGTTAACACGCTTATGGCATCTAAGGAGTTAACATCTTATAACACTTCATATCTGTTCTAAAAGTAGGTTTATTTTCCCCACAGATCAAAACATAGAATATTATTTTATCTTGTTTTTGTCCTTATATTTTGTCCGTATACACTTATATTTTTTATGATCTCTAGGACAGTATTAATAAGATAGCTGGTTCAATTTCACTTTTTTTAAATATGCATATATATATATATATATATATATATATATATATATATATATATATATATATATATATATATATATATATATATATATAATAATAAAAAAAATAATAATAAAAAAGGCTAAAATTCAACTGGACTATCATTTTTGGACAGAGGGAGTATATTATTTGCTAAAATTTTGTTTTTAAAAAAGAGCAAATTATCCTAAAATCACTAGACTAAAATCAAAATGAAAAAAAATTAATGTCGCTCACCTTTGAGCGACATGGAACAAAGCGAAAGTCAAGTATCAGTCACGGGTGAGTGATATGGTATCAAACGTGTTGATTTATGGTTTTTAAAATTATGAGGGATATCAACGTTTTCAATTGAAAATCTCTATATCATATGAATTACTAGCTCAATAAAAATACCATCAGATACCTTAGAAATAAGCTTTTGAAAAAATAGATAAAAACTGTCCCATGCGTAATTTCTGAGATCTGTAGGCCATTCTTATACAGTTTTTGAACATTCCCAAAAGAAATAATTCATTGGAACAATAATTGGGCTTATAGCAAAACATTGAAATAGTTCGTTATGCTTAATAAGTTTTGGAAAATATTCATTACAGCTAATCCATAATTAAGAGAACCTTCGCGTTAATTTAAAAATGTATTTATTTTCAACATTATTCCTATATATCAATCGCCTTTCCGATGAACCAATAGGACAAAAATAATGACAAAATATATAGGTATTAAAATCAAATAGTAATGTTCATTTCTTTGCTGAACGATTAGTATTCTAGGGAACAAATACCGCCACGGAATGTTTGCTAGCTTAAAAATCGGAATAAATACTATATATACAAATAAATAGTAGAAAAAGTTTGACTGTATTTTATTCGATGCATTCATGTACATCATCTAAAAAAATATTTGTAGTGAATGAATTAACTACAAATGGAATATAATTTAATATTGAGTTTATTAAACCGTTCGTGTCCCACACAGTGCGATGCGCTATTCATATTTGTTGAGGTTCTATAATTTGACGAGGAATAAAAATTAAATACACAAGTGTGCAAAGCAATTAAAACTTAAAATTTAACAAAATTTAAAAAAATTAATTGAAGAGCAACAATCAATTAAAACGTTCAAAATCAATATTTCTCGGGGAATGGGATGAAGTAGCAAATGAAAAGGTAAGCACGAAACACGAATATAATAATTCTAAATTTCTAAATTCTTGCACAACTTTAATATATATATATATATATATATATATATATATATATATATATATATATATATATATATATATATATATATATATATATATATATATATATATATAACTATAGACTTGTCCAATTACTACGATAATGCAAAATTCTTGATGTTTATCAATAAATATTTTGATTGATTATTAATAAAATTTGTTTAGTGAAAACCAACAAGTTATTTCAGTTCAATCATTCTTGTTTAACATATTTATGTAACAGTTGACAAATTTAATGCTACAAAATATTGGTAAAATAGAACTTTTGGAAAGATAATCTTAGTAGTGACGAATCAAGTCGATTTGTTTCAATATCTTCAATAATTTCTCACTACTTTTCTAAAATGTTTGTTTTTTTCAATAAACAAATTAGGTGGATGTCTAAAGACAAAACTCAGTTCATCAAATTCAATGCTACATATTGAAAGTATTAATTCTTCGCTTATAGGTTATTTTATTATAATTACTAATATTATTTTATCATAATTTCAACATTAACAACTAAGGGACCCTCACATCGGTGCTTGCCAATTTCATGATCGATAAATAAAAATGATAATGATGATTATGATGATAATAATAATAATAATAATAATAATAATAATAATAATAATAATAATAATAATAATAATAATAATAATAATAATAATAATAATAATAATAATAATAATAATAATAATAATAATAATATTAATAATAATAATAATAAACTAAATAATTAATAATTTAATATATAATAATAATGACAGTTTAGCAAAATTAAATGGTGAAGTCAATGTTTACAGAACAAACAAATATAACATATAATTAGTCAATTTATTCCATCAGATACAGAAATTAGATAACGAATTGTGTAGATTGGTTATGGGATATGCCATCACATTGAACATCAAATAACAATGGATTCTATGTAAATGTACAAGTTTATTTAAATAAAACTGGTTCACTTAATGAACATGGCTGTGTGCAACCCATTTCCGGTTGTTTATCTCTGTATAGATTAAAATTGTGAATAGTTAATTAATCGATAATGATAATAATAATAATTATTATTATTATTATTGTTATTATCATTATTATTATCAATATTATTATTATTATTATTATTATTATTTTTTTAGTATTATTATTATTATTATTATTATTATTATTATTATTATTATTATTATTATTATTATTATTATTATTATTATTATTATTATTATTATTATTATTGCGAGGAGTTAAAATTAAAATGTTAAATTAAAATTATTTCGTGATTAAATTTTGTAAAATTAAAAGTGAAACTTAAATTATTTGAAATATATTAGAATTAAAATGGTTTAAAATTAAAATGAATATTTTAATTTTAATTTTGAAATAAAATAATTTTTAATAAAATTGCAATTCAAGTATGAATGTGGTATGTTGACGGTATGTTGATATTTGGTTGAAATTAAAATTTATAAAAAGAAAATGTCCCAAGAATATTTGTTTATATAAGCAGATTTAATGAAATATTATTATTATTATTATTATTATTATTATTATTATTATTATTATTATTATTATTATTATTATTATTATTATTATTAGTTTAAGGTAAACCTTTTAAATAAGTCTTTCTCAAAAAATCTATGCATACAAAATAAATTTGTGTTCTGCTGTACTTCAAAATAGATGCTAATGATATGTAAATTTTATTTTTACTTTGTGAAACACACTATTTATATATTATTATTGCATCCGTTTGCTAATGGGATGCTCAACCATGTTTATACCATGAAAATTAATTTCATAAACAAATACATAATGCAATAAAGAATTTTCTGTAAAGAATTTGAACAATTTGACTAAGACTACATTTTACAGCTGATTATAGTCATTATGCAGTACAGTTATGTTACTTAAAAAGAAAACATTTTTCTGAATAACCAAAATGAACCTCTTTGAAATATTTCTTGAAGTTGAGGAAGATAAGCATAATACATTTATAATAATAATTATTAAATTATTAAAGTGTAATAAAAAATCAAACAAAACAAAACCCTTACCTTCATTATGATAGCGTTTGCGCGAATAAGATCACATGCGTAGCTACGAATGGCAACTCTATGTGAGTAAGTTTCACTGATACGTGTGATTTTACGATCCTCCAATTTATATAGGGTAATATTAATATCTATTATTTCATCCGGCAATTGAGATCGTTCAAAATTGACATTTAATAGTTTTATATAAAGAGATACATTATCAACAGTTGGATCTAAGAGTTTCTGAGCGATAAAAATCAGTTGATAAATTAAATCTGTAAAGATTATATGCTTACTGAAACCCTCCGACTGCTCTCATATTCACGCTGGTGCTGAGCATATAGATCTATAACTGAAGCTGTGGTGAGATCAATTTTTTCTCCTTTCTCATTTCGAGACTCAGTAGGCAAACCGAGTGCTCTATAAATTCCGGTTTTCAAAAATTATTATCAGTATAAAAATTTTACTTTCTGGCTACATCCATCTTTTGAATCAATGTTCTCCTATTTGATTCAATCATCTTGAAAAGCATAAATACATTGTCAGGTTACATTTCAAATCAAATCATTGAAAATTATTCAATGAATTTATAAAAAGAACATTTATTTTATAATAAATTTATTAAATTATAAATGTGATTATAAATGTTCAAGAAATAAGTTTTTAACAATCAATTTGTAAAGTAGATATCAAAAAACAATTTTTTTAAAAATATTGATTAAAATTAAAATTAAGATTAAAAAATATGAAGATTAAAGTAAAAATTATTTTAAAAAAAGTATGCGAGTATAAATTGAAAAGGGAGTATAAATTGAAAAAGAGTATAAATTGAAAAGGGACTAATGAAATATTAAATACAAATTTGTAGATAATGTTTGAAAAAAAGGTAATTAAATTATAGGACGTGCATATACATGTTTATATATCCGATATCTATTTTTCTGTTCATCTTAACTTTTCCTATGAAGGATGCCCAAATGTTCTTCTATTTTCTCAGAGTACCGTGTTATAGTATAACTATTTGTATTTTGTTGTCCTAAAATTGTTATAGGCTATTATTAGTTTTTTATTAACAGTACTTACACTTGATATATCAATTAAAATTAACGATATTAAGGTAAAATTCTGAAAATAAATTTGATTTTGAATATTAATATATTATAGTTAATGAAAAAGTCAAAATTAAAAGTTAAAAATTTCAACCATAAGAATATTAATGTGAATATTAACTATAAACATGATTTAAGACTCGATTTTCTATGATAACAAATCTCTAGTTTACAATATATGTATGACAACCGTTCTTTAAAAAATATTCTTATCTATTCGTTTTCTTGAGCATTGACATAGTCCAATGAAGTTCAAACTAAAGATCAAAAGAATATCCTGAATTATTGAATTATATTTTATGAATACAATTATTTTTTTTTAAATAATGTAATTTATTATTTTTATTTAACAGGTAAATATAGAAAAATGCCTTAGACCTTTCTAGAAAATATATTTTCGGACATGCCTAAATCCATTTTCTTATATTTTAGTACCCCAGCATCAGAGATTGACGAGCGCCCCCCCCCTTTTCAAATAGCGGCATATTTGACATCACTCATTTTAATTTTAATTTAAAACATTTTATTTTCATCCAACTAAAGTTTCAATCGATTTGTTTTGAGGGAAAAAATTTTAAAAATATTATTAAAAAAAATTAATTAAAACTAATTAAAATTAATTAATTAATAATTTTTTAAAAATATCATTCTATTCAATCAATGATGAAATTGAATATGATAAATTCTCTTTTTTAGGATTGATTTTGTTTAAAGATAAAAATTTAATTCCAAAATTAATCAATCGAAATTTTAGATTAATTTATTAATAAATTGTAAATAACTTAAAATCGATTTTATTAGGAAATACTAAAACACAAAATTTTTACTTTGGATTTTTCAATATTTGAATCATAGCGTCTTTCAGATATTGCTAGCTGAATTGCTTCAGTTATTTTGTCGAAATCCGTCGTATCAACTCGCTTAACAAAATGTCTTAATAATTAAATAAAGCTTAAACAACTACCAAGTATGATTCACGAATATATGTTATCCATGAAAACATTTCTGCCCATAATTCCGGATAGATATCATTTGATAGAATTTTAATGTGAGACATTGGGAAAACTTTTAATAGGCACGGTTGAGTGTATTTGAATCCTCGATACCATCCTTAGTTGGAAAAAAATAAATATCTTTCTTAACTATAACAATACCTGGATAATGTTCACGAATAAAAAGATAATCGCCAGACCTTAACTCCATATGCTGAGAATTAGCTGGCTTATAATTATAGATAGCTAAATATAATTAATTAAAATTTTAAATCAAATTCACATTATTATTCATATTATTTCAAAAAACAATTACCAATTGCAAAGCAGTCCCCTTCCTCATACTTTAACCACTTCATATTATTATTAAATAATATTTTATTAATTTAAACCTTCGCTGTTATATTTGATATACGTTATTAATTATAACAAATCAATTGTAACGTAAATTTAAACGGCCTTATAACTAATAGTTGGTAAACCTAATTCATTAAATTAAAATCATTTCTAAATTTTTTATATATTTAAAATTATTTATAATTAAGGAAAATTTAAAATTAGATAGATTTTTAAAACTTAAATTACTTTAACAAAAATAATATCATATATCATGTCATCTTTTAATTAGAATCGATTCTAAAATATAACATTAGTTGACGCTTCACATAATGATTTTTTATGAAGACCAGAAATTAGAAAGCAAAATTACATTTCTTTTGAGGTAAAACCCATAGAAAGTTGACAAAGTTTAATTGATACTGGAACCGTGTAAAAAATTATCCTTAAGGTTTAACACGTAATCTACCACAATGTTAAGGAAAACTTATCCTCCTAGTTCAATTCAGTTGTTCGACTAATATTACTGCAATGGGCAGTGAGACACGTTTGGCGGTCCACGCGGCTAAATATAATAGAGTAAGTGAGACACGGCACAAATGTATGTATTCTATATGTATTCTATGTAGTTCGTGTATTATATTTATATATTATAATAACTTTTTTTGCCAATTTTACTAATGATTTTTTTCTGTTGAATTTATTAAAAACATTAGTACGTGCTGTGTAAATTGCATGTGATAAAGCTTATGTGGAACGTTTTTGTCTGTTCCGGGTTTAAGTTTCTTCTAAAAATTAACTTTTGAAGGCTTTAATTGGAGTTATAATATATATGTTGAAGTTTTAAAAATGAATTATAAAATTATATAGTTCAGATTAAAAGGAAAACCGAAATTGAAGGGCGGTCAAGCAGAGAAGCAATGACAAAGAAAGATATGATAAAAACAGAACTATAAAAGGGTACAATCAGATACGAAATGGGAAAATGAGCAAACCTGAGGAAGTGGAATAAAGTGAAAAGTGTTCGAAATAGAAGCTGGAAAATGGAATAGGGGTAGATTATGGAATGGTGAAGAAGACAGTGAGCCAGAAATTGTTAGAAGATGTTTAGAAAGGGTCGTAAAACAGACAAATGTGAAAAAAACGTAAAATATTAATTAATTAATTAATTGGCTAATGAGAAACCCGAGTAAGTGAAAACCCGAGCCAATGGAGAACCCGAGCGATGAAAAAAACCTGAGGACGGCAATTTGGAAGGGTAAACAAACGAGGAATTCAGAGGGAAATTATCCAAACAACTGGATAAACGAGAGTAAACAAAAGAAGGGGAATTACGAAGAGGGTCAACAGAAATAGCTAATTAGGGAATGATAACCAAAGAAGTCAAAATCAATTAGGTCAAAAATGGGGCAATTACAATGAATATGGAAGTATATAAGGACACTCAAAATTCGCATAATCGGCGGTAGCCTTAGGTAGGGAAGAAGAAACAGACGAATGTTGTTCGAGGAATAGAATAAAAGGAAAAGAATTGTGTTGGGCTGGAACCGAGGATTGAGAGCTTGTTTTAATGAATCAAAAATATATAACAAAAAAATCGCACCAAGTTAAATTAGAACACCAATCAATACAAATTAAAGTACATACCACATTGATGATAAATAAGACCGGGTAATAAAATAAAGGAACGCAAAAAAAGGTCGTGATAACTAACACAGTTAGGAGAAATATCGCATTCGGAATAGCTAACAACAAAATATTGAATAATAACAAATAATGGATAATAAATTATTTAATAATATGAAAAATTGTTAAATAAATAAATTTAAAATTTAAAATAAGATATCTATTAAACTGATAAAATGATAAAAAGTAGAATAAAAGTAGAAAAATTAGATGAATTATAAAATTTATAAAACCAGATTGTTTAAATCAATGAAACTAAAATAAAGTTAACTAAACTTTTTTAAATTATAAAAACTTGTAAAACTAAATTAAAATTAGCAAAAACTATTTAAATTATAGAATTATAAAAATAAATCTTAAAAATTAATACAAAATAGAATTTCGATTAATTAAATTAATTAAATTAAAAAATAAACAATTGCACACATTCACGCATGCATGCCAAAATTAATCAGAATTGCCTCGCATTCTAATTGGATATAGTAGCAGAGAATGTGTAGGCGTAAAATTCAATCAGTATAAATACGGATTGAAATTTCAGTTGTTCAACTTGTTAAACTAGTTTTCAGATTCACACAACAAATCGTTTGTCAGGCAGTGAACATATGCTCTCAATTTTCGATTTTATGCCATCGTGGATTGGACTGGGTAATTTTATTTTAATATGAAATTTTTATGTAATGTTTTAAGGTAAATAAATTTTATATTCAATTTAGTTTAGTTGTTAAATTGTTTAATTTTCATTTAATTTCTAAGTTTTGGATAATAATTTTTATTGGGTTCAATTGTTATGCTTATTGATTATGATCGATAGTACCGTGGAATTGAGATCCAGCATACCATGGTTTGGGGTACATTCGAGATGCTCAGACTGGTGGGTATGCTGGCTTTTCAATCGCGCAGCTGATATCCGACCGAAATGTGGAGGCTTCTCCACGGGTCCGTCGCTGGAAGTAACTTTGATCAAACATAGGTTAGGACTAAGAATACAGGCAGATCCCTGCTCAAATTTTTTGAAGAGCAATTTAAATATTATGGCAAGTGTGGGTCATTCCCTGCTCAAATTTTTTGAAGGATAATTTGGATATTATAGGAAGTATAGAACAATAATTATTAGATGGAAAATAAGGGCGGATCCTGCGCAAAACTTTAGAAGAGAACAATTGGAAATACCCGTAATTGAGGACCACAAATAATCTAAAAACAGCATACATAGTGAATAATGACGTAAGACCTTCTATCGGCCGTCTAGAACCCGAAGAGAAAATACAATGGGGGGTAGTTTTAGCAATACAGCTCACCTGCTCATTGTTTTTCCCCTTTGTGTACAGTACCAACATGGTCGTCGCCATGGGTACACAAATTGTTTAAATTGCAATAGTCATGGAGGTGCTTAGGAAAGAGTCAAACGATTATGATTACCTCTAACGTATTTTAAAATGGGAAAATGACACACCCCTAAGTAACCAACAATTATAAGAGGAATTGAAGAGTGAGAAAAGTAATATTAAAAGAGTTCGGATCAGAGAGCGGAACCAAATAAAAAGGTGAAACTTATTTTTAAATCGTACAAGGTCGAGACCTTCCAGAGCGGAGTTCGATCGAAAATTGGAGAAAATTGTGGTTAACTAAAAGTGTCGTTATTGATTGAGAATTGTAAATTGTCTATTAACCAAATATACGTTGGAAGTTGTGTTTATTAACTTTTGGAACACGTGGAGTCAGAGTAACCAACGGTTGATTTTTGATATCATAAAACCCAACATATATAGTAATATATATTATTTTCTATATAATGCGTGTATTATATATATATATATATATATATATATATATATATATATATTTTATATGTATTTTTTTTTCAATTTTACCACTGATTTTCTTTTCCATTGAATTTTTTAAAAAGAGCTTGAAGACTATAAATCAGTTTATTTATCGATGTTTTCGATACTAACGAATTTTCGGCACAGCCTTTTTCAAGAGAATATAAACTGATTTACAGTCTTAAAGCTCTTTTTACCATTCTATTATACATCATGTATTTTAAACATTTCCACTATCAATATGCATTGCGTGCTACAATTATAATATATAAAAATTAAATTCTATTGTAATCTATTTTTTTGTATTATTAATTTTATATTAATTTTTTATAAAATAAAATAAATGTAATAGTAATGTTTTATTTATCATTTACCCTTTTCAATAAAACAACTTTACAAAATAAAATAAAATAATCAAGATGCACAATTATAGAATGAAGGAATACAAACTTAAAATTGTTGGGCTGAAAACGAGAACTGAGAGTTTGTTTTAATCGATCGAAAATACCTAACACAAAAACCGCAAAGTTGAAAAAAATTTATGACCAAGGTTTAATTTAAAATAAATAAAATAAACTACATCACACATTAAGAATCAATAAACCCCGTATAATAGAATAAAGAGATAAATAAATTTAACAGAAAATTCAACACTTAAAAATTTAAATAGAAAAATAATAAAATATAAAATGGAA
>CAUHTR010000473.1:0-129945 GCA_959609185.1 Schmidtea polychroa | reverse complement strand
AATTTACACATCTTTTTAAACAAATTGAGATATTTTCACTCAAACAATATATAGATAGAATTTTAATCTCTATAAAATGACATCAATATTTACTTCAAATTCATAATCATAACACCTTAAACAATGTATTTTTCAGCCAACTTTTACATACACACATATTTTCAACTTTTAAAAAATACAAATTAATCATCTATACTTAACTCATAGTAAATAATTATATTAAAAGACATATTAAAAGATGTATTAAAAACTAAACATTTATTAAAATCCCAGAGAAATTCGATCACTATCTAATTTCCAAATCGGTGATATGACATCTTTCTCATCTATTTTATATCCCTGTATTGACATATTTACAAACCAGCTATCCCCATCTTTATATTCAATTTTATATAACAAAGACATATTACATAACAAAGACAAACCTGACTCATCATACTTTTTAAATATATTACGTTGCGGTATTTTAAAATTTAAATATATTTTAAAAACTTATTTTGACGCTAAAGTTGACAAAATAAAATTATTGCACATACTTTGTATTATCATATATAGTCTATCAGACAAGATATTCTGTTCCTCTAAGGGTAATGGTCACAAAGGTACTGCTAAAACTTTAACATATTAATACACACAATGTATAAAAAATCTTATTAGTGTCCACGCATGCAACAAGTTATTATTATTATTATTATTATTATTATTATTATTATTATTATTATTATTATTATTATTATTATTATTATTATTATTATTATTATTATTATTATTTTCAAAGTATTATAATTATATATAGTCCGAGTCTATCCGACAAGATATTCTGTCCCCCTATGGGTAATGGTCACAAAAGTAAAGGTCACAAAGATAATGGTCACAAAAGTAAAGGTCACAAAGGTAAAGGTCACAAATGTACTGCTAAAATTATTCAAGACAAAACTTTAACAAAGAAATTCTAAATATTATACTTTAAATATACACTAAAATTTATTAACACATTGGGTAATGGTCGCAAAGGTAAAGGTTACTAATGTACTGCTCGCAAAGGTACTACTCACATTCAACATGTCGTAAATTATTTTCAAATACATTTTCAAAGTATTATTATTATTTATTATTAAAATTAAAATTATTATTAAATTCTGACCAACTTAAATCAATGAAGGGGTAGGACAAAAATATATTACGTTGCGGTATTTTAAAATTTAAATATATTTTAAAAACTTATTTTGACACTAAAGTTGACTTATTTAACAAAGATATAATTATTGCACATGCTTTGCATAAATATTATTATTATTTTTTTTTTCAATATTTTCTTTCAAAGTATTAACACGCGCGGGAGTTATTATTATTATTATTATTGAAAAAGCTAAAATATTTTTTACACACACATACACAACCCATTAAACTTTATTATTATTATTATTATTATTATTGAAAAAAAAAAAAAACTAAAATATTATTTACACACATATACAACCCATTAACAATTATTATTATTATCAATATTAGTGAAAACCTAAAATAATTTTTACACACTAAGTTATGGGGTAGAGAATTATTATATGTTTGCAGTATTCTGTGTTTGCCTCTACAGGAAGTTGTCAATAAGGAGCAATAATTTACAATTTTATACATACATTCTATATACACATACCTTGTTTAACATGGGTGTATATACTCCTAGTCTATCCGACAAGATATTCTGTCCCCCTATGGGTATTGCTAGCAAGGGTACTACTCACATTCAACATGTCGCAAGGGTATATTAATTAGGGTTAGTAAATAAAACTTATTACACATACTATTTTTAATAATTATTTAAACGATAAAAATCAAGACAAGAGAGGACAAGGTAAAGTTTATGCATTTAGTATTGCCAGGCCTAATGAGCAGTGACCAAATATCTGTGCCTGAAAGACACGGTGGATATTTGTTCGCGTCCACAAGGGTCGTCTGTGCCTCCCCCAAGTGGGGTCAGAAGAACCTGGGCATTATAGCTTTCCGTACGGAACATTACGCCTAGCATGGGTAGTCAACTACCAGCACATTCGAAACGTATAAAAATACATTACAAAATACATGCGTCATTGGCACTATAACCAAATTAATTAATGTTTTCACTAACAACAATATATATTTACAGAGGCCTCCCACTAGTTGGATTACAACCGCCCACCACGACGATCAGCTTGTAAATATATATTAATTAAGGGATAAAGAGGGCCACCCAACCCTATTATATTTAATTTACAAAATAATGTTTTTAAAGGGCTTCTCCGTCAGTTTTCTCACTCTTCTGAATTTTCTCTGGAATTTGTCGGTAATCTAGCATTATTATTATTATTTAAATTATTATTATTATAAATATTATAATTATTATTTATTATTTTTAAGATTTTATTCTGAGAGCAAATTCTAATAATATCAACAAATTTATATTTATTTTAATTACTATTATCAATTACTTAGTTGGCGAAGTCCTAAACAAAGAACTCTATTGAACCATCTAATAAAACAGAATATGATCATCCTTTAAATTAATTAATAAAATATTTTTATTATGATAAAGAAATAAACCTAGTTCTTTCCGAATTTCATTTATATATCCACAGGTAATGTCAGTAAGTTGGATTCATCTATAAATTTATATCACATTTATTATTTAAAGTTAAACTACCCACTGAGAATAACTAAGATAAAGTTTCGCAAACAATAAACTGTAGCTCTCTGGTTAGAAACGAAAGAATTTTCAAAAAATCCACTAAAATTTTATCATAAATAGTATTGAATAAATAATTTTGAAATTCTGTTCTAAAATAGAGTTATAAAATTATTTTATATACAAATTAACTTTACTTTGAATTTAAAAAACTAACTATAAAATTTGCTTTTATATTTAAACAAAGTTTTAAACAAGTTATAATCAAATTATTTTTCGTAAAAAATGATTATTTAAAGATGATGAACTATAAAATAAATATTATTACTTGAAAATAATTTTACTTTTTATTGGAAATTTAGTTTTCTTACATAAATTATTACCAAAAATTTAATATCTTTATAAAAATATTTAAGCATAAGTAAATAACATTAATTAATCTTAATTTTAATTTATATCAATTCATTAAATTTATAAAATTATTATTTATAAAATTACTTTGAATTTAAAAAACTAACTAAAATTTATTTAAACAAAGTTTTAAACAAGTTATAATTAAATTATTTTTCGTAAAAATGATTATATAAAGATGATGAACTATAAAATAAATATTATTACTTGAAAATACTTTTATTTGTTATTGGAAATTTAGTTTTCTTACATAAATTATTACCAAAAATTTAATATCTTTATAAAAATATTTAAGCATAAGTAAATAACATTAATTAAATTAATCTAACAACCAAGTACTTACAACTAGACACTAACAACTAGTTACCGTTTACATAGTACAAGATATCAACAACCTACAACTAGATACCAACAACCTGTTACCAACAATGTATTACAAATGGCTACCAAGTACTAACAACTATCTACTAACAACCAGATACTAACAACCAAGTACTTACAACTAGACACTAACAACTAGTTACCGTTTACATAGTACAAGATATCAACAACAACAATAACAACAACAACAACAACTGGATACATACAACTAGATACCAACAACCTGTTACCAAATACCAACAACCTGTTACCGAATAGGTACTAACAACTATCTACTAAGTACCAACCTAAATTCAATCACCCACCAAGTATTTTCAACTACTCACTAACAACTACCAAGTACTAAGCACTTACAACTAGGTGTTAACAAATAGATTTAAAAGAAACTTGTTCTTCATTAAAGAAAATGATAATCATTGAATGAAAATAATAAAAAATGCAACTGATTGACTGAATTCAAGGTACCAGTACTTGTAAGATTCCAAATAACTAGGTAAAAATTGATGAAATTATTGTAAAAATAACATGTAAAACATTTAAATTATTCAAAACCTAGTAAATAAATATCATAAAAAGTCAATTAATGGACAAGAAAGAACTTGAAATTATAGTCATTGATAATCCAGTAAATATTTATCTTAAATACTAATCATTCAAGTTATTAATAAAGTAATTTTAATGATTTCAAATTGATTGACTGATTGCTCAAATTATTCAGAAAATTCAGTATAAATTCATTACAAATTATCAAAGTCGTCAATCTAGACTAAAAATATCTAAATAATTATCATTAATTTCCAAAGGAAACTGATATAAGTCCACTAATGATAACATCTAATAAACCAGTAAATTCATTTATATGACAATATTTAACATTCTTTTTATATCCAAGTGAATTCTCCACTAAAATCATCTAAAAAGCCTCAAATTTCCTTAAAATTAATTATCCATCTTTAAAGATTAATATTTTATCGATAAGTATCTGTAAAAGATAATATCTAACTAATACGATTTATTAAAATCCATTTAAATGACTATAATTCTAACTCCTTTAACTTTGATTATCTAAAGATTACAAATATTTCACTATAAAACATCTAAAATCAAGTAAATTAAATTGGTCATTAACCTCAAATAATTTATAAAATCATTTGATAAAACCGGTTATAATTATAAAGAATTAAATTTTTGTTCTATCACTCTACTCGAAATTTAAAATAAATATTACTGTACTTTTAACTGAATATATCACCCTTAGAATATTCCCACATAACTGATCTCTCACCAAATAATTCTACCCCATATTTATATCCAACCGAATATATATATATATATATATATATATATATATATATATATATATATATATATATATATATATATATATATATATATATATATATATATATATATATATATATATATCCAAAGATTCATGAAATTCCACCCACTTGAAATCAGTTCTTTAAAAACCCTTAGAAAATATGAAAAATCTTCAAATATATGAATTTTCATTAATTGTTATCGCCACCCAACATACATCTATGAAATATTGTAATATCTAAATAGATATATAATAAGAGCATCCCTGATCAAAATTTAATAAAATCAATATTTTCAAAAATATATTAAAAGAATTGGTTATTATTTCAAAGTCAAATACCATTTCATGGTTTGACATGTGACAATTTAGGTAAGAAATAATCCTTATATTAATAATGTGAACAATCAACAGGCGCTGATTTACAATATTTATTTTCACACTAATAATCATCGAATGATTTATATTCACCCCACAAATATGTCTTCTGTAAAATTGAACTAAATATTCAAGTGATGTTTTAGTAAAATATTTTTTAAATAAATACTTAATATATCTCCAATCTTATACGTCAACTTTTCATTAAAAACATTTCAATACCACTTGTCAGTGTATTTTCCTTTAGCAAATATACCAGTAGACATTAATTCTATCTCAATTAAGATTTCCATCCTTTATGAATAATAACCAATTCTTTTAATATATTTTTGGATAATTTATCATATAGTTCAATGAATAATAAATTTGGTTTTAATCGATGAATAATTTGATCAGTCAATTTATTTTCCCACTAATAATTCTATTTCAATGAAGATTCTTAGCACCTCAGAATAATTTTATCAAAGTTTTCTTCAATCAATGAGAAAATATAATCTCTAATTAGGTATTTGATGGTAGATGAGGTGAAATATTTTGTTGATTTGTAGAAAATATTGATTTTATTAAATTTTGATCAGGGATGCTCTTATTATATATCTATTTAGATATTACAATATTTCATAGATGTATGTTGGGTGGCGATAACAATTAATGAAAATTCATATATTTGAAGATTTTTCATATTTTCTAAGGGTTTTTAAAGAATTGATTTCAAGTGGGTGGAATTTCATGAATCTTTGGATATATATATATATATATATATTCGGTTGGATATAAATATGGGGTAGAATTATTTGGTGAGAGATCAGTTATGTGGGAATATTCTAAGGGTGATATATTCAGTTAAAAGTACAGTAATATTTATTTTAAATTTCGAGTAGAGTGATAGAACAAAAATTTAATTCTTTATAATTATAACCGGTTTTATCAAATGATTTTATAAATTATTTGAGGTTAATGACCAATTTAATTTACTTGATTTTAGATGTTTTATAGTGAAATATTTGTAATCTTTAGATAATCAAAGTTAAAGGAGTTAGAATTATAGTCATTTAAATGGATTTTAATAAATCGTATTAGTTAGATATTATCTTTTACAGATACTTATCGATAAAATATTAATCTTTAAAGATGGATAATTAATTTTAAGGAAATTTGAGGCTTTTTAGATGATTTTAGTGGAGAATTCACTTGGATATAAAAAGAATGTTAAATATTGTCATATAAATGAATTTACTGGTTTATTAGATGTTATCATTAGTGGACTTATATCAGTTTCCTTTGGAAATTAATGATAATTATTTAGATATTTTTAGTCTAGATTGACGACTTTGATAATTTGTAATGAATTTATACTGAATTTTCTGAATAATTTGAGCAATCAGTCAATCAATTTGAAATCATTAAAATTACTTTATTAATAACTTGAATGATTAGTATTTAAGATAAATATTTACTGGATTATCAATGACTATAATTTCAAGTTCTTTCTTGTCCATTAATTGACTTTTTATGATATTTATTTACTAGGTTTTGAATAATTTAAATGTTTTACATGTTATTTTTACAATAATTTCATCAATTTTTACCTAGTTATTTGGAATCTTACAAGTACTGGTACCTTGAATTCAGTCAATCAGTTGCATTTTTTATTATTTTCATTCAATGATTATCATTTTCTTTAATGAAGAACAAGTTTCTTTTAAATCTATTTGTTAACACCTAGTTGTAAGTGCTTAGTACTTGGTAGTTGTTAGTGAGTAGTTGAAAATACTTGGTGGGTGATTGAATTTAGGTTGGTACTTAGTAGATAGTTGTTAGTACCTATTCGGTAACAGGTTGTTGGTATTTGGTAACAGGTTGTTGGTATCTAGTTGTATGTATCCAGTTGTTGTTGTTGTTGTTATTGTTGTTGTTGATATCTTGTACTATGTAAACGGTAACTAGTTGTTAGTGTCTAGTTGTAAGTACTTGGTTGTTAGTATCTGGTTGTTAGTAGATAGTTGTTAGTACTTGGTAGCCATTTGTAATACATTGTTGGTAACAGGTTGTTGGTATCTAGTTGTAGGTTGTTGATATCTTGTACTATGTAAACGGTAACTAGTTGTTAGTGTCTAGTTGTAAGTACTTGGTTGTTAGATTAATTTAATTAATGTTATTTACTTATGCTTAAATATTTTTATAAAGATATTAAATTTTTGGTAATAATTTATGTAAGAAAACTAAATTTCCAATAACAAATAAAAGTATTTTCAAGTAATAATATTTATTTTATAGTTCATCATCTTTATATAATCATTTTTACGAAAAATAATTTAATTATAACTTGTTTAAAACTTTGTTTAAATAAATTTTAGTTAGTTTTTTAAATTCAAAGTAATTTTATAAATAATAATTTTATAAATTTAATGAATTGATATAAATTAAAATTAAGATTAATTAATGTTATTTACTTATGCTTAAATATTTTTATAAAGATATTAAATTTTTGGTAATAATTTATGTAAGAAAACTAAATTTCCAATAAAAAGTAAAATTATTTTCAAGTAATAATATTTATTTTATAGTTCATCATCTTTAAATAATCATTTTTTACGAAAAATAATTTGATTATAACTTGTTTAAAACTTTGTTTAAATATAAAAGCAAATTTTATAGTTAGTTTTTTAAATTCAAAGTAAAGTTAATTTGTATATAAAATAATTTTATAACTCTATTTTAGAACAGAATTTCAAAATTATTTATTCAATACTATTTATGATAAAATTTTAGTGGATTTTTTGAAAATTCTTTCGTTTCTAACCAGAGAGCTACAGTTTATTGTTTGCGAAACTTTATCTTAGTTATTCTCAGTGGGTAGTTTAACTTTAAATAATAAATGTGATATAAATTTATAGATGAATCCAACTTACTGACATTACCTGTGGATATATAAATGAAATTCGGAAAGAACTAGGTTTATTTCTTTATCATAATAAAAATATTTTATTAATTAATTTAAAGGATGATCATATTCTGTTTTATTAGATGGTTCAATAGAGTTCTTTGTTTAGGACTTCGCCAACTAAGTAATTGATAATAGTAATTAAAATAAATATAAATTTGTTGATATTATTAGAATTTGCTCTCAGAATAAAATCTTAAAAATAATAAATAATAATTATAATATTTATAATAATAATAATTTAAATAATAATAATAATGCTAGATTACCGACAAATTCCAGAGAAAATTCAGAAGAGTGAGAAAACTGACGGAGAAGCCCTTTAAAAACATTATTTTGTAAATTAAATATAATAGGGTTGGGTGGCCCTCTTTATCCCTTAATTAATATATATTTACAAGCTGATCGTCGTGGTGGGCGGTTGTAATCCAACTAGTGGGAGGCCTCTGTAAATATATATTGTTGTTAGTGAAAACATTAATTAATTTGGTTATAGTGCCAATGACGCATGTATTTTGTAATGTATTTTTATACGTTTCGAATGTGCTGGTAGTTGACTACCCATGCTAGGCGTAATGTTCCGTACGGAAAGCTATAATGCCCAGGTTCTTCTGACCCCACTTGGGGGAGGCACAGACGACCCTTGTGGACGCGAACAAATATCCACCGTGTCTTTCAGGCACAGATATTTGGTCACTGCTCATTAGGCCTGGCAATACTAAATGCATAAACTTTACCTTGTCCTCTCTTGTCTTGATTTTTATCGTTTAAATAATTATTAAAAATAGTATGTGTAATAAGTTTTATTTACTAACCCTAATTAATATACCCTTGCGACATGTTGAATGTGAGTAGTACCCTTGCTAGCAATACCCATAGGGGGACAGAATATCTTGTCGGATAGACTAGGAGTATATACACCCATGTTAAACAAGGTATGTGTATATAGAATGTATGTATAAAATTGTAAATTATTGCTCCTTATTGACAACTTCCTGTAGAGGCAAACACAGAATACTGCAAACATATAATAATTCTCTACCCCATAACTTAGTGTGTAAAAATTATTTTAGGTTTTCACTAATATTGATAATAATAATAATTGTTAATGGGTTGTATATGTGTGTAAATAATATTTTAGTTTTTTTTTTTTTTTCAATAATAATAATAATAATAATAATAAAGTTTAATGGGTTGTGTATGTGTGTGTAAAAAATATTTTAGCTTTTTCAATAATAATAATAATAATAACTCCCGCGCGTGTTAATACTTTGAAAGAAAATATTGAAAAAAAAAATAATAATAATATTTATGCAAAGCATGTGCAATAATTATATCTTTGTTAAATAAGTCAACTTTAGTGTCAAAATAAGTTTTTAAAATATATTTAAATTTTAAAATACCGCAACGTAATATATTTTTGTCCTACCCCTTCATTGATTTAAGTTGGTCAGAATTTAATAATAATTTTAATTTTAATAATAAATAATAATAATACTTTGAAAATGTATTTGAAAATAATTTACGACATGTTGAATGTGAGTAGTACCTTTGCGAGCAGTACATTAGTAACCTTTACCTTTGCGACCATTACCCAATGTGTTAATAAATTTTAGTGTATATTTAAAGTATAATATTTAGAATTTCTTTGTTAAAGTTTTGTCTTGAATAATTTTAGCAGTACATTTGTGACCTTTACCTTTGTGACCTTTACTTTTGTGACCATTATCTTTGTGACCTTTACTTTTGTGACCATTATCTTTGTGACCTTTACTTTTGTGACCATTACCCATAGGGGGACAGAATATATTGTCGGATAGACTCGGACTATATATAATTATAATACTTTGAAAATAATAATAATAATAATAATAATAATAATAATAATAATAATAATAATAATAATAATAATAATAATAATAATAATAATAACTTGTTGCATGCGTGGACACTAATAAGATTTTTTATACATTGTGTGTATTAATATGTTAAAGTTTTAGCAGTACCTTTGTGACCATTACCCTTAGAGGAACAGAATATCTTGTCTGATAGACTATATATGATAATACAAAGTATGTGCAATAATTTTATTTTGTCAACTTTAGCGTCAAAATAAGTTTTTAAAATATATTTAAATTTTAAAATACCGCAACGTAATATATTTAAAAAGTATGATGAGTCAGGTTTGTCTTTGTTATGTAATATGTCTTTGTTATATAAAATTGAATATAAAGATGGGGATAGCTGGTTTGTAAATATGTCAATACAGGGATATAAAATAGATGAGAAAGATGTCATATCACCGATTTGGAAATTAGATAGTGATCGAATTTCTCTGGGATTTTAATAAATGTTTAGTTTTTAATACATCTTTTAATATGTCTTTTAATATAATTATTTACTATGAGTTAAGTATAGATGATTAATTTGTATTTTTTAAAAGTTGAAAATATGTGTGTATGTAAAAGTTTGCTGAAAAATACATTGTTTAAGGTGTTATGATTATGAATTTGAAGTAAATATTGATGTCATTTTATAGAGATTAAAATTCTATCTATATATTGTTTGAGTGAAAATATCTCAATTTGTTTAAAAAGATGTGTAAATTTAAAAATCGTGTACTAAAAATGAAATTTCAGAATTTTGATTACATCATAGTCTCATTTAACAGAGAATTAAATTTCAAGTATAATGACATAAAAAATTCTTATAAAAAATTAAAATCAATGACGTAATCGATGTTTTAAAAAATTTTAAATTATTACGTAATCAATGATTAAAACAAAAATTAAAATTATTACGTAATCAATAATTAAAACAAAAATTTAAATTTAAAAAAAAAAAAAAAAATTATGGGGGGGGGGGTGTTTTAAAAAATTTAAAAAAAAAAAAAAAAAAACAGGGGGGGGGGTATTTTAAAAATTTAAAAAAAAAAAAAAAATTATGGGGGGGGGTCTTTAAAAATTTAAAAAAAAAAAAAAAAAATAGGGGGTGGGGTATCTGGATCTAGAGTGCACATGGATCTAGAGTGCACATAACTACCTACTGTTCTTCATTGGCGACTTCTCAAGTTATATATAGAATTGGGGGCTATTATTAAAAATGTACATAGAGCAATCAAATTTAAGCATGCACCCATTTTTAAATCTTACATAGACAAAAACACTAATTTGAGAGCCAATTCTACATGTGAGCTGCATAGAGATCTATACAAATTATTTAATAATAGTCTGTATGGGAAATCCGTAGAAAACCTTAAAAAACGGATGAATTTGAGGCTATGCAATTCATCTGAAAAGATGATTGTATATGCTTCAAAGCCGACTTTCAAGAAATCTATCAAAATTGATGATGACTTGATTGCTGCACATCTCAATAAGGATTCTATATGTTTAGACAGACCTAGTTACATTGGCCAAACGGTGCTAGACCTGTCTAAACTGAGGATGTACCAGTTACAGTATAAAGAATTGGCTAAATATAGAAATGAATTTAAATGTGAGATAAATATCGTTGCCGGCGATACTGACTCCTTTTTTCTTGAGGTTAGGAACTGTAAGCTTGACACTCTTTTGCCGGCAATGATTCGTGACAATCTTTTAGACACTTCCAACTATGACCCTGCACATCCCTTATACTCTAGAAACCTTGATTCTGTGATAGGTAAATTTAAAGATGAAAGTAAAGGTCTAGGGTATAAGGAATGGGTTTTCTTAAGACCCAAGTGCTATAGTTTGTTAGGGGCTAAAGATCATTTAAAAGCAAAAGGAGTCAGGTTAATAGGTACAGAAATTAGGCACGATTCATATTTAGAATGCTACAATAACAACGTAGTATTTTCTGTGCCACAAAGTAGGATAGGGACGCGGAACCATCAATTGTACACATTTAAAAACAATAAAATCGCGTTGTCAAACAACGACGACAAGCGGTTTTGGGTGGGGAAAAATTCCAGTCTCGCATTTGGGCATTATTTAGCACTAGATGATATAAATGATGATCAAATATTTGAAGAAGTTGGGCCACTATTCGGAGGATTAAGTCCAGATTTTGTTTCTGGTGATGAGGAAGTGGGTCCACTTTTCAATGGTTTAAGTCCAGATTTCGATTCTGGTGATGATCCTAATGATGAAATAGATATAGACGATGTACAATTGAGTGACGAAATTGATATTGATGATGTACAATTGAGTGACGAAATTGATATTGATGATGTACAATTGAGTGATTAAGCGATTTTAATATCTTTTTCCTGTGATAAATTAATATAACTTTGTAAAAACATTGATTTGTGTTGATTTTTGTTAATGAAAAGTTTTCGTATTTCCTTCTATGGATAAAAATCATTATATTGTGTAATATTATTAAACATTCCTTAAGTGTTTAAACATAGAAAGTATATTAAAAATTGTTTTATTATTGCAAACTAGTAATGTTGTCACTATGGATTAGGACTTTGTTTTGAGCCATTAAAAGAATTTAAATTTTTATAAAGTTTTATTATTTTTATTTAATTTGATAATACTGTTCATATTTACTTTAGTTTGCAGTGACTAAATATCTTTGAAAAAAAAAAATAATAATAATAATATGATCAGTACCCATGTGACTTGTTGAGTGTGAGTAGTACCCTTGTGTGCAGTACCCATAGGGGGACAAAATATTTTGTCGGATAGACTAGGAGTATATAATAATAATAATAATAATAATTATAATAATAATAATAAATGACCTTGAAAAAAAAGGACCTTGACCTTGAAAAAATAAATGACCTTGATGAGTCATCACGATGAGTCATATGACCTTGGGAATGACCTTGGATGAGTCACGCGACCTTGAAATGACCTTGATGAGTCATATGTCTTTGTTTAAAATTTGACCTTGACCGTGACCTTTTATTAAAAATTTGGCCTTAACCTTTTATTAAAATTTGACCTTGACCTTGAAAAAGAAATGACCTTGAAAATATAAATGACCTTGAAAAAATAAATGACCTTGAAAAAATAAATGACCTTGAAAAAATAAATGACCTTGAAAATGATTTTTGCCAATAATAATGATAATAATAATATTTATATATCAATAGATAGATCTTGCACAGGGCTTTAAAATAAGCTATCGATTAATAAATTCGGATAATGGGAACGAAAACCTTTGGGCAAACGAAAACCATGTGCCCGCTGGACCACCTAATAATTATATGACATTGAAAATGATTTTTGGTAAAAATGTTAATAACTTTGTCAATATTAATGATGATGATACCTTCTATGGATCAATCGAAAGGTCTTGGACTGAGCTTTAAGATGAGGTATCGTTCAATAAAATCTGTTGGCGGGAACATTAATTTTTGGGATGAAAAAAAGTAGGAGCTCGCCCGGCCAATTAATTAAAACAAAAAATTAAATTAAAAAAATAAATAAATAAATGACCTTGACCTTTTATTTTTAAAAAAAAAAATTTCCCGGGGGGGGAGGGGGTATATGTGATGCGGGGAGCTCATGATCTGGGGAGCTCACATCATACAACTCTCTGGTGAGTACATACCTGCTTTTGACACATCAATTGGTTTGAAATCTTGTTCTGTTGCGAGTTCTATTAATCCAAATTTTTTAGGTTCTTGTACTTCGGTTTTTACTGGTAACATTATCCATTTCCCATCGGGTTTTTCATAATATGTTCCGTATGCATTTGAACAGTTAAAGGTGTTCGGATAAAATCCAATTGGGTTCATTATTCTAGTGACGGGTTGGACAAATCTGTTCCATCCTTTGTAACTAATTTCTAATTCGTTTGCACATTTCCCTGGTGGAATTGTGAGGTTTCTTGGCATTCGCGCGAACGTCTTAGTACATGCATACGTATACATCACCTCTCCCACCATTCTACCGAAATGTCCATCCGGTAACGGGAGTGATGGCATCGTGTTATCTGGGTGTTTTATTGCGATGGCTAGTTTTGTTTTTAGTATTTCTTTGTTCAATGAACAGTCATTTTGTATGAGATCGTAATATACTTTTTGCATTGTCGTTTGTTCACGATGAAACAAAAAGTCCATTTTGTTATTGGCGTACAGGTACAACTTTACGTCCTCCGTTGATATCTTTCCCACTGCTCGGTCTATTACTTGTCTTGACATGTAGATGCCTGCGTAGTTGGTTCTGTATACGATGCTGTCGCATTTGGTGGTCTCTTTCTCTTTGATGAATCTCATACCTACATCTGGATCATCTGTAATTAGTGCAGTTGGTGTTTTTGTGTTGTGAGTCTTTTTTCTTTGGGTGATGGTGGAACTGGTTTTCCATTTCGCATCCTTACTCTTCCATTTTCTTCACCGTCATCTTCGTTTTCATAAATTTCTCCCTTTACTTCGTTGAACAAAGCACTTTTTAACAATTGGAGTCGGCATTTTTGGGTGTTAGCCTCATATATTATGGTCGAAATTCCCGTCTTACACACGTTTTCCGTAGCTCTGCATGCTGGGTTGGTTTTCATTTGATAATTATTTGCGTCGAATTGTGCTTCGTATTCCTTCAACTCCACTGTGTAGGACTCAATTACCACTACTCCCGATATCACCTCTCCTCTGATCGTGTATGTGCCTCCGTTGCATGATCCATCAGTTGATTTTACTCGTGCGGCTACATAAATGCTTTCGGTTTTAATCATTCCACTTTGTCCGTGTATTGTTACTCCGTCTCTGATTCTCATTGCTCGGGTTCTAAAAAAGCTCTTTACAGTCTTCTCGTTGTATAGGTACTATTTCTTTGTCTAATCCGGGTAGTATGAGAGTTGAATATGAGTATTGTCCACAGTAATATGCTAGTACTCTTTTTGATACCACGCATTCTCTCGCTTGGGTTCTAATAAAATCTGATTCTTGATATACGTGATAGGAGACTTTCTTTTTTACTATATACAATTTATTCGGAGATGCTTGTCTACATTCCTCTATATCTCTCAGTGAGTATTTTTCTCCCATTACCGAATTATCACAGTCGTAAATTGTAAATCCTGATGCTCCGCTTGTGCAAAGCATCCATATCATCATGGTCATCATTAAAGAATTGATCGATGCTTTTCTGCTGGCTGGGTCTTTCATTGGCAACTCCCATTCTAGTTCGTTCAGTAGTTTCTTCAACCTAATTTGCATTGATCTCTCTTGCTCGTTCTTTCTTGGTGCTTGTATAAGTCTTTTCCACCCGCCGCGCGGATAATATGTGGTTCAATTGTATTTTCAATGAGTGTAACTGTCATTTCTACATGATTTGCAAATTGTTTGTTAGGTATTTTTCTCGCTGCTAATCCCATCAAATTGTACATTAGATACGTTAAAGCCACTAGATGATGTTCGTCGTCGTTTGCGTTTAACGTTAATTGTTCAATTACTCTTCTTGTCTCTTCCCAATCTGTTTTTGTGGTTTTTGTTTTTTCTTTGATTAGTTTCGGGATTATTCCTGATATTATATTCCATAGTAGTCTGGCTTCCACACTTGCTACCTTCCGTTGCCATAACCGTCTCAATTGCGGGTTGGTTATTATTAGCATATCTTTGACTAGCTCTCGTATCCATTTTTCACCTCTTTCGATTGTTGGTTGGGCCTCTTTTAGATCCCACACTATTTTGTCCAATTTCTCTAATCTGACTTGTCCTTGTTCTTGTTTTAATTGTTCTCTGGTTTTAAATTCTGGTTTTTCTCCTTGCTTCTTAGGTCTTCCTTTTGCCCGTTTTTCCATCGTTGTCCCAGTTTCCCTCGTCATTTCGTAAATCGGGTTTCTCTCATTATCTGTTCTTGGCAATGAGCTATCATTGTTTCTTAGCCATTTATTCCATTCATCTATAATTTTGTCATTTTTCCCTTTGGTTGGCAGTTTGGTTGGTTCTTGTTGTCTTTTTATTTGTTCATCCGTTTCAGTTTCTGTTGTATTATCCATGATCTCCTCAATACTAAGCTTATTTGGTTGTTGATAGCTAGTTGACGGTTGGCTTGTTGTCCATATTTCTGCCCCTGTCGGCCATCGCACTAGTATTGGCGATCTTTCTCCGGCTCCTTCATCGCTGTCTTCCAATATGATCTCCTCGATTTCCTCGGTTTCGTTCGATTTACTCGGCCCTTTGTCAGGGCTTGGTGTACTCAAGCTACCTTTCGTGGGTTTGCTGGATTTGCTTTTCCTTTTAATCGGTTTTTCCAATGTTTCTGTCATTGTCAATACATTGATCTCTCCCAGTCTCATGGGTGTTATTCCGACGTCTGCATTATCATCTAATGATTTTCCGAATAGCTGTAGGTGAAATGGAGTTTCGTATGCTAATTTCTTTTTAATTCCCTGATCGCCGTTGTTGGATGTACTTCTATATCCTCGATGCTTTTGTCAGGATATTTGACTCGGATACGATATCTTTCTTGGATATCTTGTGCCCACTCTTGATTTCTCCATTTTCTAATAATTTGTTCTAGCTGTTCTGGATACCATTCGTTATATTGTCGGTATTCCTCTATCGCTTTCGCCATCTCTCTTAGATTGTGGATATTCTCTGATGTCTTTAGGATGATGTTAGCCAATGCTACTACTTGTCGTTTTTGATTTTTCGCTCCCATTGCTAAGATATCACCTAATTGTTTATATCTTTCCTTTTCTTCTCGTTCTCGGGCTTCTATCGCTTCCTCACTGTCCATATCGGCATATTCGCGTTCCTTCTTTCTCATCGCGTGGATATGTCTGGTTTCCGTTTCACTTTCTGACGTAACGTCTGTTTCACTTTCGCCGTCCAATACCGGTTCTATTTCATCCTCTTCGTATTTTAGAGGTTCATCTTCCTCCTCTTCCGATTCGCTTTCTGTCTCGCCAATGTCTGTTTCTACGAAAATTCCTTTCCTGACTTCCCACTCTTTATTTTCCGCATTCCACACCCTTTCCCATGGGGTTCGTCTGCAAGATCTAGTACTCAGTTTCTTTATTTTTCCTTGTAGTTCCTTTTCTTTTAACCATTGTTGATGAATTTCAATTATCTCTACTGATTTTTGGTATAGCGTTTTCATCCTGTCTCGTATCTCTTTCTGGTATGTTACATCTCTTGTTCGGAATTCGTCCATGGGCAATATTCTAATTATTTGATGATTATCCCACATTCCCATTTCGCTTAACGAGGTATCGTCCTCAGCCTGTAATATTATTTTATCGTACATCATGACTACATCATCTATCATACCATCGCTGCTCTCGCTCCGCACTTTTTCCGTTATCTCTTGGTTTATCTTTGATACTAAGTCATCCACCGTACTCTGGTTGCTCATTTTTATTCGACGTTTCTCCTCGTTCGGTAACCATATGGTTATTTCCAGTTTCCTTGGTTGCGTTTCTTTTAATCTTCCATATTTGTGGATCAAATTTATGGTTCTCCAATCGCTCATTCTGAGCAATTCCGTATCTCGCAATCGGCTCATTAGTTCATGCATAGCTGGAGTTCGTCTTGCTATGAGCAAATCCCAGTTATCTTCAACTTGTTCTTGGATTTGTTTGATTAATTTATCTAGGTTTCGTCTCAAGATACATTGTTTTATTTGTTCCAACTTCAGCTTGATATTAAAATCGTATTCAGCCTTGGCGTCTTTAGCCCATTCGTGAACATTGGCTGGTTGCTTCTCTTTATGCAACTTCAATATTTGAGTTTCTCCTGGCCAGATCAGTGCATCTATTAGGTGCATGTCTGGTTTAATTTGTTCTCCTTGATATTGATACAGGTATTCTTTCTTTCTCGAGCTGCCCAAATGTTCTCTTATCCAATCGAAAAGCTCGTCTGTAACTGTATTTTTTATCCATATTCTCTCGAGTCCTTTACTTGTTCCGATCTTTATTACATAGCGTGTTGTCTCCGCTTGTTTCATTTTTTCCATATACTTCTTTATTATCGTTTTTTCTCACTTGGTATTAGATCTTTTTCGTTTCTTTCTAGTTTCATTATCTTTTGTATGAAGCGTCTATATGGTATAATGTCAATGAATTCCTGGTTTCTTACTACCACTGGAAGTATTTCTTTTACTTGTTTTATCGCTTCTTCTTTTTCTTTTCTCAATTTCATCTCGATATTCTCGTCTTCACTTTCACTTGTCACATCACTTTCGCTCTCATCTTCATCTTCTTTTGCTTCAATCTTTTCTCTTAGTTGTTCGATATTTTCATTCAACTGAAATATTTCTCCACCAAGGCTACTCACGTAATCTTCCTCTTCATCTGTTGACCATACCTTCTTTGTCGTTTTCATCATATTAATTCGCAAATTTCTCATTCTTGGTACTTTCTTTAGCTTTTTATTCTCGAATATCGTTAGCTCCTCTGAGTCTAATTCTTGTATCATTTCATGGGTTAAATGACTAGTTTGTTTCTCGTTTTCGTTATTTACCGCTTCTGCTTCTGTTTTTGTTTTCTCATGTTCTCTTTCGATTTTATCTTTTATCTTTTTCCAAAATATTTTCTGAATTCTCTGATTTCCCTTTAGCGGTGTTGTTGGTTTTTCTCTTTTAATTTCCATAATTGTTTCTTTCGGCTTCTCTGGTTCGATCATAGGTACTATCCTTGGATTTTTACCATAATTGTAACAATATTGCTCTTTTATTTCCTTTACCATTCTCATCATATTTATTCGTAATGGTTGTTCTTGTCGCTGCTGAATTCGCTCTCTTTTTATTCTCTCTTCCTCAGCTTGTAGTCTCTGCCATTCTTGTGCATGTTGTTGTACTTCATAATTGTTGAGGTTTTCGGTGCTTCTCATCATACGTATATTCTGAGTTTGTTGTGGTACTTGTTCTTGTCTCGGTCTCATCATTTGTTGCATCATCTGCTTCATTTGTGAAATTTCTTGCATCACATTCATTTGCTTTCCCTCACTGGGGTTACTTTGTCGTTGCGGATTCGGTGCATAATTATTATTTCGCTGTGGTGGTCGTTGTTGTTGGCCCCTTTCTCGGCATTCCCTTGAGATATGGCCTGGTTGTCCACAGTTAAAACATCCTCTCAATTGGCATATATTTTCCGTGTGTCCTCGTCGTCCGCACCTCTTACAATTTGCGTTTCGATAACAGTCTCTATCCCAATGCCCTGGTTTCCCGCATGTTCGGCATTGTTTGCTATCGTTCGTATTTCGTCGATTATTAAAATTGTTCCCATTGTTCGGGTTGTTGCGTTCGCTGTTATTCCCGTTTGATCGTCCTTGTGGTGGTTTGAAAATTTGATGCGCTCCTGGTATAAACTGGTTCATCTTAGGTTCATGATTGTTATTATCGCCATTTTCTGTTTTTACCGTTGCTGCTGCGATTCTTCCCTCCTCTTGCATGACATTCATTTGAGCTGGGAGGTGAAGTTCGCATCTCGTGGCCCAATCTATGGCCTCTTCCAGTGTCTTACACATTTGACATCCCACCGAGGCTCTTACCTCCTCTCGGCGTAATCTTTCTATGAAATAACCAATTAGATTTTCTTCCGGCAAGTTTCCGTTCATGGCCTTCTTTGCCAATCTTCGCAATTCGCTTGCGTATAACGTTATGGACTCGTTTGCTCTTTGTTTTCTACTCGCTAATTCTCCTAGGGCTTGATTTATTGGTTTGCTAGCCCCGAAAGTTTTTCTCAAAAATGTTTTGATGTTTTCCCAATTATCCAATGTTATCTTTCTTTCTTTCGCTTCTAGATACACTTCGAGTGCGCTATCGCACAAAAACAAAGGCATTCGTTTACTAATTGCTTCTGGTGTCCATCCGCACACCGTTGTATAGACTTCAAAATTTGTTATGAATGCTGCTAATTTGTTCGCATTCCCATTGAAAGGTTCACCTCTGAATTTCTCCTTATACTCTTCTGTCTTTATGGTGGTTGGTGTAGAGTAGTGGGGATATATCCCTCACGACCACAGGCCTCCCACTGTTTTCATGTTTTATGGTTATTTTACCCCAAAAAACGTACAAAAAAACACTATAAACCCTTAAAAACGCACATTTTTTATTTTGCTCTATTTCGCAAAATTTAAAAAATATGGATTTAAGGCTACAAAACGGAGAAAAATGCCGATAAAGCTATGAAAAGCGTATATCAGCCTGCGGTCGTGAGGGATATATCCCCACTACTTGGAGGGAATACAGGTCTTGGTAATATAAAAATAAAAAAATAAAAAAATAAAAATAGAAAAATAGAAAACATAGGATCCAATAAAAAAATTTATTCTAAAAATGAACTGTAATATTTGCAATAAAGTTTTTAAAAATAAAACAGGATTAGTTTCCCACTGTAAGTCGAAGGCTCACTTACTAAAAGAAAATAATCTTAATGACACAAATTCAAAACTCTGTCCTAAATGTAAAGGAAGATATCTACATTCAGGATATAATAAACATTTTGAAAATTGTATCGGAAAAAATAGAGAAGTATTTACATGCCCTCATTGCAACTTTTCAACAAAAATAAATTTCTACTATTTAAAACATTTAAAAGAACACATAAAAGAAAATCCCGACGATGAGGAATGCCTTTCAGAAGGAGAACCTGATCATGTTGAAAGAGAAAAATACAACTGGGACAATTTTAATCATATAGATGAATTTAAATTAAAAATTAATGGACCTGCAACCCCTGGAGAATATATAAAGAGAAATAAAAAATATATAAAAGATTCTTTCTGTGAAGCTTTAAAAAACTATAAACCAACAAGGTATAATGTTATAAAATATAAAATCACAATAAAAGCAAAATACTGGAGAGGACCGCAAGGCCAAGAAGGACCAGGAGGCCAAGAAGGACCAGGAGGCCAAGAAGATACAATTCCTTTAGATGTTGAAATCTCAATGCCTTTTAAATATTTATTTTCAACTAGAGGATTTAATAAAAGCATCAAAGAAATAATTCAAGCAGTAGAAGCAAAACAAGAAGAGATTGAAAATGAATTAGGAGATTCAAACTTAGTATTTCACTCCTTCCAATCTTTAGTGATTGATTATTGGAGAGGATTACCACCTAATCCTAAATCTTATATTCAAACACCCTTTAAATCTAAAAATGTTATAAACGTACAGAATAAGGATAACAAATGTTTCATGTGGTCAATACTTGCATATTTACATCCTCAAGCTGAAAACCCTCAAAGAGTTTCAAAATACAAAGAATATGAAAATGAATTAATATTCCCTGGGGGCTTCATGCATCCAATGAAACTAGAAGACATTCCAGAATTTGAAAAACTAAATAATCTTAAACTTAATATTTATGAACATGTTAAAGGATGGGGACATGGATGCAGAGATATTATTCCAATTTATATTTCCGACTATGAGATACAGGGTAATGAAGTACAAGGAAGCGATAGCACGAGGGAGATATATCTTTTAATCTTGGAACATGAAAATAATCAACATTATGTTTTAATAAAAAACTTTCAAGCTTTTACATCTCCAGAGAATCCAACTAGTGGAGGAGGAACATGTAAAAGATGTCTTCATTATTCAACAACTGAAAACTCCATGATTAAGCATGCAAGATTTTGTGAAAAGGATTCACCAGCTTTAATTAGAATGCCTACAGATCCCAGGATGTATTTTAAAAACTTTTCAAATTTATTACAAACATTAGGAGTTGTCTACGGAGACTTTGAATCTATAAATCATAAACAAGATCTAGTCAATCAATATTTAAAAATAATAGAAAAATATAAACTCATGGATGAATGGAAAGCCTCTAAACAGAAGGAGAAACCAACAAGGTTGAAGGCCTTTCTAAGAAAAAGAAATAAACCTAATAGTGTTAAAAAAACTAAACAATTACCATCTGCTTATAAATTATTATTTAAAAGTAATTATCCTGAACTCATAGAATCTAGAGAATATGCATTTCAAGGAAATTTCAGAAGATGTCTTGGATCATTTTACTACAAGTATAAATGATCTAGAACATGAAATATTTAAAGCATTAAAAACAAGCTATCCTCAAAATATTTCAGATCAACAATTAGAAGAATATAAAAATACTTTCAACTGTTGGATGTGCAAACAAGAGTTTGGAGAATCCAATCCTAAGGTTATAGATCACGATCATTTAAAAAGTGAAAATAATTATCGAGGAGCAGCCCATAGAGATTGTAATCTTAATTGTCATACTCCTAAATTTGTACCAGTTATATTTCATAATCTTTTTGGTTATGACGTACATCTATTTATAAAGCATCTAGCAGCAAATGCCAAAAACTCTTTCAAGGTTATCGGCTTAACAAAGGAAAAATATAAATCAGTTGAATATGGAAAATTAAAATTTATAGATTCCTTAAACTTCCTACAAATGTCTTTAGATGGCATAGCAAAAACATTAAAGCTAGAAGATTTTAAAATCACTCGAGAGTTCTTGGAAAAAAATAATATACCAGCAGAAGAATACTCGACTTGTTTAGCAAAAGGAATATATCCCTATGACTATGTTGACTCGTTTGAAAAATATAAGGAAACAAGTCTGCCCCCAATAGAAACCTTCTATTCACTACTTTCAAAATCTGGGATTACAGATCAAGAATATTCCCGAGCAAATAAAATGTGGGAATTATTTGACTGTAAAACTTTAGGAGAATATACAAGTATGTACTTGTCCCTAGATGTTTACATCCTAGCAGATTGCTTTGAAGAATTTACAAAGTCTTTTGTTCTTAAACCTTATAATTATATAACAGCTCCTTCTTTAGCTTGGGATACTATGTTATATACCATTTGGACTTCAGATCTTCCAGAATCTGATAAAATTATAGATCTTTTAACCGAGCAAGACATGTTTAATCAAATGAAAACAAACATTAGAGGAGGAGTATCTTCAGTAATGGGTAATAGAGAAATAAAAGCTAGAAATGCAATACCTACTAGCCGAAGAATCTCTAAACACCCTGATCCATATATAAAACTTAACAATGAGGAACTAAAAGAAGTATTAGAAGGAATGAAAAATCCTCTATTTATACTTTATATAGATGCAACAGCTTTATATTCAGGAATTATGACTCAATATTTACCAATGAGTGACTTTCAAGAAATATACTCCTCAGGCATTGAATCCTCAGAAGAAGAAGAAGAAGAATCATTAAAGACCCTTATAAAAGAAATACGTGCAACTCCTAAAGATTCTCCAATAGGATACTTTATAGAATGTGACCTTGACTATCCTCAGGATATAAAATCAGGAACAAGACATTTCCCTTTAGCCCCTATAAGTAGAAAGATTAATGTCCAAGAACTTTCATCCTGGCAAATCTCACAAGATAAACCTCCAACAACAAAACTTCTTTGTGATCAAACAGATCGAACTTATTATCTTTGTCACTATAGACTCCTCCAGTTTTATCTTTCACAAGGAATGATATTAAAAAAAGTTCATACTGTTATAAGATTTAAACAAGCAGCATTCATGAAGACCTTTATAGAGGAGAACATTCGTTGTAGAAACATTGCAAAAAGAGAAGGTAACCTTTTAAAAGACAATGGTTATAAACTTTTAAACAATTCAGTCTTTGGCAAGACCATGGAGAATGTGGACAAGTATACTAATATAGAACTCTTGACAAATAGTGTAAAAGATGTAGCCCGTTATAATCGTATGCTAGGAAAGCCTACATTTAAAAACGCACAAGTATTTTCTGAAAGTCTTTCTGCAATAGAACTACAGAATTTTGAGAAAACATATAATAAACCAATATTTATAGGCTTTGCAATTTTAGAACTTTCAAAATTACAAATGTATGAAACATATTATAATGTCTTACATCCCATATACGGAGCAAACATAGCAATGCATGCAATGGATACAGATTCAATGTTTTTAACAATAAGAACTGAGGACCTTGAAAGAGATATATCTGAAAATCCTATACATTCAAATTTAATAAATTCATCTGGAGAGTTATTTTCATTTAAAGATGAAAAACCAAATACTCCAATAGAAAATGGAATATTTATTCGTGCTAAACAATATTCATATGAAACATTTACAAAACCTAAATTTGAAGAGCATACATTTATATTTAAAACCCCAGATACAGAAGAAAGCATTACACATAGATATCCTATATTCCCTAAAGGACCTGAAGGCCAAGGAGAGAATCCTGTAAAGGATAACAGATGTAAAGGAATTCAGAGATGTGTAGCCAGGAAACTTTCTCATCAAGATTATATAGATACATTGAATCCAAATCATAAAGATAAAATTGATGAAGTACATCAACTTAAAAGTGAAAAGCATGATATTTACTTGATAGAATCCCAAAAAGTATCATTATCAAATTATGATGACAAAAGATTCATACTAAGTGATTTAAAGACAACTCTTCCTATAGGAAATAATTTAATACCGATAATAAAAAATCTTGATAGATTGAATCAGTTATATGATACAAAGATTACTGATCTTGATATTTATAATGTTGAAATCATTTATCCTGAGAGAATTGAGAAACCTTTATATTCTCAAGTTTTTAATCCTATATGTTTAGAACTTAAATATTTTAATACTGATCCTGAATATATAAAAGGTCTAAGTGATAAAGAATTTAAAGATCATAAAGAGGTTCTAAAAACTAATTTCGAAAAGTTAACATCAGATTCTATCAAATGATTTTTTTCTTTTAAAAATGTCAACAATTAATTTAAGAGTGACAACATCAACCTTTTGAAGGGCAATAAATTTTTTTATGTATGATTCTTTAACCATTTCTCTCGTTTAATTTTTTTATTAGTTATAACATTAGCACTTTTCAATCTATTAATATTATTTTTAATATCTTGTATTATTTGATTTGATTTCATTATTTCTTCGTCTGTCAGGATTCCATCTTCTAAAGCTTTCAATTGAAATAAAAATAATTTTGATATTCCTAATTCTATTGATAAACATACTTCACGATATAAACCTTTCTTTTTAGAAGTATAAGATAATGAAACTATTTCAGTTAAGAAACCATCAGCTACAGAAATACTTCCAAGTATTACAGGTGCTATTGTTAAAACTGGTAAAGTTATGGGTAAAATAACTGTTAATATTGCAGATGCAAATCCTAAAGAATAACCTATAATTTTTAAAACTGTATTCCCTTTATTCCATCTATTTTTAACCTTTTTATAATGCTTTAATAAATCTTGTAAATGTAAGGTTTCTGATTTAAATTCTTTTACTCTCATAATTTCAAGTTCTGTGGGAGCCGAGGCCTTGGAACCTTTGTGACCTTCGGAATAATATCCTGATGATCTCAATTCTGGAGGGACCTCTGGGTAAATTGTTTCTTCTCTTACTTCTTCCATCTTTTGGACTTTGTCCATTTTAATAATTAAAAAAATAAGACTTTATTCTTCTGAGCACCATCTGGCACCAATACTCGGATATCAAAAGAAACTCTTGTTGAGAGAATATCTTTATACAATTCCATCAATGCTTTACGAACTTCATCAACATCAACCTTTTTTCATAAAATATTAAATCTATATATTGTACAAGTGTGCTTTTAAAAATAATATTCTTACTTTTAACTTTATGTAGTCCATGTGAATGAGTATTAACATACCAATCTCCGTGTGGTAAATCATAACTAGTCATTATAACATCACCCTTTTCAAGCTTACTATTATAATCACATTTCACAAACCATTTCATTCTTTCATTATCATCATCAAACAAAAAGAAATAAGGATCAATAATCTTTACAACCATAAAAACACCCCATTCTTTACTGTTTGTTGTTATTAAACTTGGTTCTATAAAATGTTTATATGTATGGGGTAATAATGTTTTATTCTGTTCTAATTCAGCAGCTCTTTTTCTAATACTATGTGTGGTGTTAATGTGTGTTCCATGAGACTCTAAATTTGAAATTCTTTTATTAAATGATGTAATCATCTCATTTATTATATTATATATTGTATTAAATTTAGTATTCATAATTTGTTTATCTTTAGAGTTTAATATGGCGGCATTTTACTTTACAACTTGTTCAGTTAACAGACTTTGTAACTTGTCAAATTTATCATTAAATCGTTGTTCGATATTATTAAGCTTTGATTCCATTGAATCAATTTTTGTTGTTAATGAACTTTCAATTCTTGTTGTTGTTAAATCAGTATATTTTTTAACACCATCTACATATTTCTCAACGAACCCTTTATTAACTGCATCAGCTTCATCAGTTGGAAAAGATAATTCTTTTATCTTGTGTCCATTTAAAATTAAATCACCCTTCATTGAATCACCTCTTTCATTAATATATTTATTTTCTGTTAAAGTTAATATTTCTTCTGTATTAAACCCTGTTTTTATTGTTCCACCACCTCTATTACATGGAATATAAGAACTCATTTATTAATAATTTAAAATGACATGTGGAACTTCGTATTCAAACCTGTTTCAAATGTAAATACATTGAAATCTCTTCTCCATTAAAATCAATCAATTCTCCTTCTTGATTAAGAATTTTAAAATTAATATCCATTATATATTTTCTACATAAAGGTAAATAATTTGGAGGATTCATTCTTTCAACTATTTTATATCCCATAGGAACTGTGTTTGAGGGAAAGGAATATAAAACATTTGTTTGTTTACCATTATTATAAGAACCAGTTATACAATCGCAATGAATATTTATTGTGTTTGTATTTATTATTTTTATAATATTTTCTGATGTTATATTCTCAACTACAGGTGTGATATAATGGTTTCGTGTAAATCCTAAAATTGTTCTAAAGAAACTATTATTTTGAAAATGAATTCCTATATTCTCTAAAGTCATTATACATTTTGAAGTTGGTAAATCCATTTTAATTTTAATACCTTCATTTGTTTTTTTAGAAAGTATATCATTTAAATCTTTTATCTCATATGCCCCAGGTTCTATTGTTATAATTTCTGGTTTATGCCCATCACGAGTTTGAATAGTAAATTTATTATTATCTTTAGTTATATTAAAAATAGTATTATAAGCACAAAACCATAATAGCCCCAATTCATAATATAAATTTTGATCTAATTTAATTGAATCTTGAAAGTTTATAGTAAAGTCTGATTCTTTTGAATTTATAGATAAAATTCTTGAATATTTATCTGATATTATGTTTACCATTTTTTTAAATTATCTTCCGGAGGGTTGTGAAGCTCCATTTCTTTAGTAGTAAATTCATATAGTAAAAATCCTTATAGTAAAAATCCTTATAGTAGAGATTCTAGATCATTATAAATTTCTTGAATTATAGATTCAAAATCCTGCGTATGCCCCTTTCCCTCTCCCTTATTCAATCTATACAAAACATATAAACTTAAAATACCACATATTTTAGTATTCAAAGGTTGAACTTGTAAAGAGTTAAAAGTATAACCTTTTGGGGAATCAATCGGAAAACCCCTCAAGAGATAATCTTCAACTTCTTTAGTAGGTTTAATCCCAAAAGAATCAAAGTAGATAGATTTCTTATATATACAAACCCAATGAGATCCTTTTTCATTTGAATTTTGATAATTGATTATTATATTCAGGGGACTCTCCAGACTTGATAATTCATCATTCATTAATATTTTAATTTTTAAATTTAAATTATTTGCATAATCTTTTAAATCAAAATTTGTTTTTGCATTTATTCCAAATGTTTTTAAAAAATCTAATATTGAAGGAGTCATTTTGTATTTTAAAACTTCGTATTTATAACTTCGTATATTTATTAAATTTATCTTTTGAAATTATTCCTTGTTTTAACAAATCTTTAGAAATCTTTAAAATATCAGAATCTAAATTATTATGTCCTGCTTTCCTTGCAGCTAATAGTTTTCTTAATTCAATAAAAAGATTGATGGGATCCAATCCCTCTCCCTCTGTAACAACATAACCCTTTTCATTTTTATTTAAATAATTCTTTAAATCTTGAATATATTTTGCTTTAGAACTAGCTCTTATTAATCTTATTAAATTTAAATATTTTTTAATTTCTTCAACATCATCTGAAGAATATCCACAAAGTAATCTATAAAAATCATCTGTAAATTCAAAGTCTAAATATTCATTATTATAAACATTTTGAGAATGAATACGTGATTTATTTTCTGAATTTGAATATAAAGTAAAGTTTTGTTTATTAATTGTTATTATTTGATATCCTTCAGTATTAGTATTAAATGTGGGTCTAATTGAAGGAGGTAAATCATCTCTAATTTTAGGATCAACTTTAAGAGGTTTTGTTTTTAAAAACATTTCTTCTTCTTCCACATTAGAAATTCTTCTGCGTTTTCTTTGATTTCTTTCAGGATGGTTTTCACTGGATTCTTTTTCTTTTATTTTTTGTTTTTTATCTTCTAACTCTTTAAATTTTGCTTGCTCATTGAAATCTTCCAACTCTTTTATAGCTTTAATTGTTGGCCCCTGTTGTTGTGTTATTACCTCATTTAATATTATAGATTCAGTATGTTGAGTTGTATCTTTTTTATTATATTTATCTTGTTCTGATTGTAATTTTTTTAAAAGTGCTAATCTTTCTTCATATACCATTTTAATGGTATCAAAAATGGTATCATTTTGGTAAAGGATCCGTTGGAAAGGGCTTCAAGTATAATCCTTTACCATTTTTAGTTTTACAAAGGCATCCATTCTTTAAAGATTTACATATTTTTTTTAAATCTTCTTTATCTTTTGAAGATAAAGATTCAGATGTAGAAATTTGATTTTTTAAAAAATCATTTAAACCTCTACCTTATAAGGATCAAGACCTTTGCCCTGAGACTTTTGCCGACTCCCCTCATATGGATTAAGATAGAGACCCTTTCCAACGGACACTCCCCCTTTAGCTTGATCCTTCTTCATTTTCTCGATTTCAGTTTGTAGTTTTTCTTTTTCTAGGTCTGTGTTTTGAGATTCTTTAGCTTTTTGAACTGTAGTTGCAATTCCTCCAGCTATTCCAGCAGCACCTGATAGTCCGGCAATGATTGCAGGTATTAAAGCAGCTAATGGAAGAATACCTCCGGATTTGGTGGAACTCCCTATATGTTCTTTAACTTGTTCTTTTACATGTTTTCCAATAAAATATTTCTAACCATCAATTACAACTGATTTATTTTTATTTGAATTTATTAATTCTTGCAAAGATTCCTCTGTAGGGTTTTGTGTTGTCATTTTATAATAAATAAAAATGGATACTTGGAAACCAATTTTAAATAGACATAAATCTAAATTTAATAATAAAGTATTTCCTGATAATTTTAGATGCTTAATTATTGGATCTTCTGGATGTGGAAAGAATGTTCTTCTTATGAGAATGTTATTAGAAGATGGTTTTTTGGATTATAATAATTTAATCTTTTATTCTACAACCATTAACCAACCGGAATTACAACTTTTGAAATGTGGATTTGAAAATAAATTAACTAAAAAAGCTATAATTGATATTTTTAAAAATCAACATACATATCCCGAAGAGGTTTTTCATCCTTGTGATATGGTTGATTGGTACAAGGAAAAGATTTTAGAATCAGATATTAGTAATAAAAATGATTATATAGGGGATGGAATCCAGATCTTATTCTCTAATAAACCTGAAGATGTTTTACATTGTGATTTACTTCCTAAAGATAAAAAGAATCTAGTTATATTTGATGATGTTGTTAATATGAAAAATTAAGAGATTCAAAAGAGTTACTTTACACGAGGTCGACATAATAATTGTAATGTTATTTATATATCTCAAACTTATTATGCTTTAGATAAAAATTCAATAAGAAATAATTCTAATTGTTTTATATTTTTTAAATTAGACAAGCGTGATAAGAATATGATTTATAATGATTTATTTTCAAATGTTGAACCTGATAAGAATATGTTTGATATGTTTGTTGATAATCATTGGAAAGAAAAATATAATTATATTTATTTGGATAGAGAAGAAGCTGAAATATGGAAAAGTTTGTTTTAGAGCTTGTCGACTTAAAAATCTGTTTTCTGTAGTTCATTATTATAAAATCTACCTAATATTTTTTCATTATTTAAATCAATGATGCTATATGTTATTGGAGTTGTATAATGTATTTTATTTATAATAAAAATTTCATTTGTCCATTTTGCTGTGAATCCTTTTTCAAATTTATTTTTATATTTAAATATTCTTACTCGGTCACCAATTTTAAACTTTGGTTTTATAGGGGTTGTATCAACAATAACATCATTTTCAATATTTACCACTTTAACTGTTTCAGGATTCAAGGAAGCATTTAAAGGTGTTGATTTTATAGAACTATGTACATCATTATTATATTCATTTACAATCTTTTGTAACAATTCATTGTTCCATTTTTGTTTTCCAATAGCAGTAAAATATTTCCACATTTTATTTTTTAATGTTCTATTTAATCTTTCAACCACAACTGCTTTTCCTTCGTTTTCTGTTGAATATAATTTAATATCATTTTCATTTAAAAACTTTGTAAAAACTTTGTTATAAAATTCTGTTCCTTTATCACACCATAAATATTTTGGAATTCTTTGATATTCTTCAAATATATTTTCAAATGCTTCTGTAATTGAATATCCTGTTTTATTTTCTAAACACCTTGCAAAAGCAAATCTTGTATATAAATCTATTACTGTTAAAATTATTTTATATTTTTCAGGGTCTGATGATTTGGGCATAAAGACTAAATCAGCAGACCATGCTTGATCTTTTTCATGTACTTGAACTTTTAAATATTTTTTCTTTTTTCTAAATTCATGGTGTAATTCGTTGGCATATTTTATTTGTGATTCTGTTGGGGTTTGTAAGGGTTTATTCTCAAAGAGTTGATTCTCAAGGGATCTTTCAACGTCTGCTTGTTCAATAATCCTTTTATTAGCAACATCTTTTGCTTTTCTAGGAAGTCCTGCTCATATGAAAATCTTACTTTTCATTGCTAATTTAACTAGAGCTCTTTGAATCTTTTCCTTGCTTGATGGATTTTGTATATTATTTAAATCATGTATTAAATTCACATCAGCAACATGTCTATCTCTAAGATCTTCAGAGTTGTAAGCAATATCATGTTTTAAAGCTGCTTGATCAATTCTATTTATTGGTTCTTCTCCTTGTTTAGGATTATTATTTTCATCTAATCTAATATCTAATCTTGTTCCTGGTCCAGTATAATTGTGACGGAATAAATGTCTTTCACCTGGATATTTTTCTGTAGTAAAAGGTTTTAATATTGTAGATGTTGTTTTTGAAGATTGTAGGTCGCCTCCTGTAATATCAACTCTCGTATGTTTTTTAGTTTTAAGATGACTTGCTTTATGGTGTTTTGTAACTTGACAATTACAAGTTTCGCATCTCCAATATTTACTCATTTTAAAAGTTTTTTTTATGGGGGAATCTACTTATGAAGAATCTCCCCTAACATTTTCAATAATTGAAATCTTTCCACCATATAATTTCATTTCTATTTTCTTTTCTTCTAATATTAATGTATATACTTTAGCTTTAAAATTAGAATCCTTTGTTACATGAAGTGTAACATCAACATTATTTATGGCTAGGCGATCATCTTGGTCTGATACATTTATACAAAATATAGAATATAAATTTTTGAAATCTTCTAAACTTAATTGCGGTTCAACTTTGAAATCATAACATGTTTCAATATAATTTAGATATGGGAATATGTTTTCATTATTTTCAATATTAAATTCCATTCTATTTATTGGATAATAAGAACTATTTAATTGAATTTGGATTGTTTTTAAATTATCATTTCCAATCTTTTGAATAAACAAGTTGTTATTTTTTTGAAATGATGGATCTGTTTCTTTGAATCCAATCAAGATATATCTTGGTCGGTATGCTAAATTTGCCACCTTTATAGAATATGTTGAACCCTCTGTCATACTAAATTCACTACAGATTCTATTTAAATAATTTACATTTATAGACTTGTTGGAATTTAATCTTTCAAGGAGTTTGATTTCAGAATGTGGGTTTAATGTCCATTCAGGTATATGCAATTCAAGTGTTGATAATTTTAATTTAGCTGTTGTGTCTGCAGCTCCATAGAACAATCTTTTATCACCTTCTAGTCTATTACAGATGAGTTCTATAAAAACATTATGAAGTACACGGTTATAATTTTGAAGGAATCCGAACAAGTGTTTTAATTCAAAATAACCTTCAAATTTTTTCAACTTATAAAGTTCAACTCTTTTATAGTAAGCATAATTTATATCTAAACCATCTTTATCTAAATCCCCTTTATTAACATCAGGAATCCAACCTGTTAATTCACCATATTCATTTTTATAATCACAACCAGTCAAAATAAAATTTAACATTGTAGAATATACTCCTGGATGTAAAACAGTTTCAATTTCTGATGATCCTAGTTTTAATCTCATGTTGGAGAATAAATTTGGAAAGAAATTGTTTTCTAGGGTTATATCTTTGTTTGCTTCAATTTCTAATTCAATTTTATAATATAATTTGGCATTACAAATATCTATTGGGTTTGATGTTTGAAGAGATTGAAAAACTATATCACCCCTACGATTTAAGTTTGCAATAGATCCTGAAGTTGGCGAGATTTTTAAAATATCATTTTTCTTGATTTCATGAGTAAATTCTTTATTATAATCAAGATTTAATTTATTTTTTTCTTGAATTTTAAGATTTATATTATTCATTTTTATAATAAAATTTTAAAAAATGACAAAAATCCGAACTCCGATAGCGCAGTGGGAATAGACTGGCATTGTGGTTCAAATGGATAGTGGTTCAAATCACGTCTGAGGTTAGTTTTTTTTTAACATAAAATAATATTAAAAATTTGAAAATAATATTGAAAATAATTTTTGAAAATAAATATTAAAAAAATATATAGTGTGGGTATCTTAGGAAATAAATCTTGTATATTTTATTTATTTTATTAATTAATTATTTTTTAAACATAAATATGAAAAAAAAAATATTGAAACGGGTGATGGTGGCGAACCGTTAATTATCGCCACCAGTCTTTCGAACACCCCCGGATCGATTCTATAATGTGCACATTTATTTCTTGGTTGTTTTCGGACCTCTTTCGGATTCGCTTTCGAATTCATTTGTACTTTCGAGCAGCACACTTAAAACGCCGATGAAATCGACTTCGTGAGCGAGAAGCGAATAATAAGGTGTGCTGCTATTATCGAATTGATTCTGATATATAAGTCTGGCCAGCTTGTATATTAGAAGAGATTTGATAAACGAAAGAGGTTTTGTAGCCTTAAACACATATTTTTTAAATCTTGCAAAATAAGGAAAATAAAAAATATGCGTTTTTAAGGGTTTTTAGTGTTTTTTTGTACGTTTTTGGGAGCAAAATGGGCATAAAACATGAAAACAGTTGGGAGGCTTGTGGTCGTTAGGGATATATCCCCACTACTGTGTAGAGTTCGTCATGATTATTTCAGGTGTTTCTACTAGTTCTCGTAAATTATTTATTGAGGCGGATAAACTTCGGACTGATAAATCGTCTGTCGAGGTTGTCAAATTATTTGTTATATCTGTTAGCTCGTCTTGGCTTCTTGATTGATTTAATATATTCTCCGCTATCGGGTTCTCTTTGTCTTCTATTCGATTTTTCCTTGATTTCCTCGATCCTTGGGATGATCCTCTTGCAAAGCGTGCTGACCGTGCTCTTTTAAGCTTCTCGAGTTGGTCTAAATTATATAAGAGTTCACCTTGGTTACTTGATGATCTGAGCGTTCTTGGGTCGGCCGTGATTTTCCTGTGCTGTCTCTTTGTCTCCTCTGGGTTTCTTTTGTTTGAGCGGGCTCTGAATCAGATATCTTCGGTTCTGTGTGTAATCTCTTCAAAGAATATTCCGCGTAGTTTCTCGACTAATTTCCTGAGGAGATATCTGAGTCCTTGATTGACTTCTGCTAGTACGTCGATACTAAGTATTTCGATAATTCCGTCGTAGATAAGGATGTCGTTATCGTCCTCCGTGTTCGGATTGGTTTGTTTTCTTTTGTGCGGGTTCTGAATTGCCTTTTGCCGGGTTGTCTGTATATCTTCTCTGGATTCCTTCTGAGCTGGTTCTGGATTGACTTGGTTGGATTGATATCTACAATGAAAGAATGATATCGTGTTGCATTTGCTTACACGAATCAATCATTCCTTTTTGCCACATTCAAGCACAGAAACCGTTTTAGGGCCTCTGTTATGCTTCTCTTCTTTTCCCCATACAATTCTTCGTGGAATATAATTACCCATCAACCCATAGTTTTCGTCGATTTTAAATTATCTATTTGGGGTAGTAACAATTATCTATATGGTCGTATAAATTATCTATGGATATCATTTATAATATCGATAGGTCGTTGTCAGTTACTGCTTATTACCTCCCACATTTTCTTAATCCTTTTACACGGTTCCGCCGTTTTACTTAATCTTTCGTCTCTATTTCCCCTTTACTCGGTTCTACTCTGGAACCAAAACAAAATTCGTTCAACCGGTTTAAACCAAAAAAATTCTGTAGAACTTTGTCTACTCCCCTGGGATCCCCTTTAATTAATTAATTACTTTCCTCTTTTACTCATCATTTATTCACACTTATTCTTTGTTTCTATTATCACCTAATTCATTTTCCTTTTCTGTTTCTCCTCCTTACTAACGGAATTTTATTATCACCTTCCACGAGCTCGTTTAATCTTCTCTAAATTCGAATTCTCGTATCCAAATTCAATTCGTTTCTAGCTAGCTTTAATATTCTATCTCACTATTAGCTTAAATGCTATCCCATTACTTTTCTAGGCCATTAAGACTGGCTGGTACTTTTCAACAGCTCAATCTTCATTATCCTGACCGGCTGGACTTTTCACAGCTCAGTTTCAATTTCCCTGCCCGGCTGGACTTTTCACAACTCGGCCTTAATATCTCCGGACCGGCTGGACTTTTCACAGCTCAGTTTCAATTTCCTTGACCGGCTGGACTTTTCAACAGCTCGGCCTTAATATCTCTGAACTGGCTGGACTTTTCACAGCTCAGTTTTCAATTTCCCTGACCGGCTGGACTTTTCGACAGCTCGGCCTTAATATCTCCGACTCTGCATGTTTCCACTCCTTCCCTACCTTTATTCTAGACTGTCATTTTTTCTATTTTTACCTTTTATTTGTCGACCTAATCTTTACCGCTTGAGAATGTTTTCCCCTTTCCTCCCTTGCTCAAAACGCAAAACGATCGCATTGATCCATTTCTACATTGGTATGGTGATCAGCCATACCGCAGAAACCTTTCAATATTCGCGATGGTACCTCGCCTTACATCTCTTACTCGGGGCGAACGGTTATCCCCTCCCAAACGGCGTTTGTATAACGTACCTCCCGAAGGTGGCTCGGTTTATTCCCCCTTTAATCCTATGTTGGGACTAGTTCCACTTTATATAATCAAATTAAATTTTGAAATACCCTTTCTTCATGGTGAAAATTATGATAAAACAGATCGAATTATAGCTTCACACAATGAAATCAACAAAAAAATGATTTATTTATTATTCAGTTCATACTACATACGATATATTATATCATTATTAAAGCATTAACAACAAAAATGTTTTAGTCTAATTGCTCAATCAGTCAATTCCCTTCACCGAGTGACGATCGCGTGCTAATCGAAGTAGACCGTGTGTTTCTCTTTTATCACACACGCACATAAAGAGCAATGGGTTAACGTAACGATGCATTCATCACAATGATTTAGATGTCCGCATGGTAATATCAGCATTCTGCCAGGTCGCGTCTTACAAATGTTACAGGTTCTCAATGCTGCTGCTTTCTCTTCAATCAAGGCTCGTATTCTTTTAGACAGAGTTTTCACTTGTTCGCGTATTCTTACGTATTCAATATTCAAGGCGGGATCGTCGAGACGTTGCTGAAGCCATTGGTAATGGATAGACAAGTCGGTGTCGGTGTTTGCTGCTCCCAATCTGTCTGTTAAAAAGTTTTGTTTTGATATCAGTTGTGCACTGCGACGTTGTTGTTCTAAAAGTTCTATTTGTGTCAATTTCTCCTTTCGTGTCTTTATAGAATCATTTTCTATGTCGACGAACCGGCTTAGCTGTTGTAGGTGTTGTCTCGCTTCGGACATGTCTAAATAAATGTGTTGTTAATATTTGTTCTTACTGGTATTAATAATACTATTATTTTGTTTGTATTTAGTATTCGTTTGTCTTTTATTGTTATTGTTTCTAACTTTCGTATTTTGTTCGATTTTTGAAATTCCACTATCGTATTGTCAACTTTAATCATTAAATTTTATTATCATTACTTCTCTTGTTATCCCTTTTATTTTAATAGAAATAAGGAAAAAATTGTTAGTTCCCGTTTTCTTTTCTCATCATACCCAATCATATTCATTCATACTCATTTAGATTCATTTTTATCCATAATATACCCTCTTTCATACACAAACAGTTCGTATCATCATTCCCTTGCATTATAATCATCGATTCGTTTCAGTTCCGATTCCATTCTTTATCATAGTTAATTGAATTATTAATCTAACACAATACTAGGCGGTCAAAACAAATCAAATTCATCCCGGCTGAGCCCCCAAAAATCATGTTGGCGTATGAGGGAGAAGGAAATCATACATACATAACCGTTGTACATACAAGACCTCATCTTTTAGCTCAGACACTCCCCATGCATACTCCAAATGATCATTCGAATATTCCCACGTATGAGCCCGTGGTGATGTTCCACGTTGGTGCTGCCCACACGGGTCGGAAAAGGGTAGCAGGTGAGCCTCTGCCTTAAGACTACTCCTAACCCCTTCACGGTTCAGGTTCTAAGGTGCCTCAGAAGGACTTACCCGTATTCCCATAGGTAACTTAATCTGATCCTGGTCCAAGGGAACGACCATCGATAAGATTTACCTGCACTCTATATCATATTCATTAGCCTTTCACGTCACTCAGTCATAAAACGTTTGTCCCATCCACGACGGGAAATTCCCGTACCCGCTTGGCTAATTCTGCCTCCGTATAGACCTTGTGGAGGGCTTCCGACTGGGCTTTGATTGTGAGCCGTTGACAACGACTTTCCTCCAGTAGGCTATCCCTGCAATGCTCTAGCCGCAGTATTTTGCTTCTTTCCTCTTTCATTTGTAGCGGGGAGAACAACGTTCTTTCATAAAGGTCAATTCGTTTCTTTAGAGCCCCGATATACAGATGGAGCTGCGCGATGTCCGCGTTTTTATCGGCGCAGGAGAAGCAAGGACGAAGTTCTTTAGTATTGTTGGACGATGTCGTCATCTAGAAAGTCAATCAGTTTTATATCGATTCAGAACATTTATTAGAATGAGATAGTCGATTTTTAGAACACGAGATGGGCATTTTATCCATCATTTCGCTCAACGACAACCCACAGGTCTCATCATCCATCCTCATTCACAGTCATTCTGTTACAAGCATTCAAGTTTCCTCACATGATCGTTTATGAAAAGAAAACGGGGAATTTACTTAAGAAATGCCCCCTATCTAGGCCTCACCCCCTTATTACATATTTATTCTCCAATTCCCCGTTACCGTCTTGGATTTTTATCGAGGTAAATACACATAAAATTTCAAAAAACGAAATTATAATCCCTGGCGACCTAAGGCCGTTTATATTTAATCTACGCCAAGAAAATATAATAAGTAAAATTTAGTTAGAAAATCGAGTACTAAAGTAAAGTTCTAATTAAATTAAATTATGCGCTGTATTTGTCGTCATAGAGACCTTTATTTGTAGTCGTACGTTACGATTAGATAGCTAAGGGTGTCAATCCTCCTTGTCGCAATTGTAACTGTGTATTAACTATTATCTTTAGTAACGGTCTGTGCTATTGGAAGAGGCTGTTATACCCCAGTTGAGTTGAGGGAAATCCAATTCCTCACTCCTGCCTATCGTACCACCATTTCTGAAGAAATTCATGTACTCCCGTGATCGTTGCATCACTAACATGTTCTGCCCAATTCGTGGGTTCATTTGTACACTGCATTATGTAGGAGTGGCTGAAGCGTGTGTGTGCGTGCTATGACAGATTAGGATGGATTACGTAACTGATTTTTCCGACAAGCAGCAGTAGACAGATCGAAAATCAGATTTTTCATCTCAAGTAACCGACAATGTAGCAGAATTCTGAGTAAGTTGACTTTGTTATCTGATTTCTTTTCATGATGTTGATTCAGGAAAATGATTGTTAACTTATTTATCCGACAATTTCTACCCACAGAATGATCCGTTATCATTTCATTCTTAACATTATCAGATAGTCCCGTCGGCTGACAATAAGCTGGCTACTACAGATCGTCGAATGGTGTTATCGTTGGCGATGATTTCCTAGACCTCCAGATGAATACTCCGGATAATTTTATCAAAAAATGTTTACCTACCCGTCAGAGAGAGATTATCTATCACTGGGGTCTGTGACTCAAGGACGACAGTTCGATTTTAAAGAGTGCATTGATGATGGATGTAACCGCTAGCATCCGGGGATAAATTTCAGATCGAATCTCGAGAAGGTAACGTTATAGAAAATCACCGAACTTATTCACGAAATATTGTTGGCAATGCCCTTCCTAAATACTCTGACGACAACCTGAATGCCATGAAGATCCTCTCTTATCTGTGTGGATTATTACTAAATCAATGCGAATGTCGATGTCGAGTTCTATCGGAATTTTTTAGAATCTTTCTTTAAATCGTCAATACTACTTTTGGAAATTTCGGCATAAGAATGAAGATACTCCAGGAACGACCGCACTCGGTGGAACAATTTTACTTCGCAAACGTATTTCAACTACCAAGTCTCTTCACCCCTCATGACACACCCAAGAAGGCATTCATCTCTGCCGCCGTTCTTGCACCGTCATGAGGGACCAATCGACTTACTCATATTCAAAATCTTTAGCATGATTTATGATTACAAAATAATAAATGATGAATAAAATAAATGAACATAAAAATTTTACCCGGCGACCATATCATTTGGCATCCAAGTATGATGTCTCTTTCCTATCCAATCGCGTATTCGCTCCTCCCATTTATAACTATCTCATCAATCACTATCATGTTCTCTAATAATTTTTCAACATCTTCTGGAGGCATTCCTTAAAAATTCCTCGTGGCAGTGCTCTCCACCGTGGCATACCTCTGTTCGTCCACATCATACTTGAAACTTCCAGATGATACAGTTGCCGGCACATGAAGAAAGGCTGTTCTTGTTTTAATAATTTTATTTCATGAAATTATTTCTTATTTACAATAATTAAAATAATAACCATCCATAAGTAACCATCGAGCCATACCTTAAGTTTTGAAAACTGGATAAAATCGGTCTAGTTTGAAATTTGGAATGAATTGAAATTAAAGGATCTGAAGTCTGTAGTTTTGAAAAGTAGTCTCTAGTCCTGTAATCCTGTAAATATTTTTGCCTAGAACAAATTTACTCCAAATGATAGAGAATTTAAAATTATCAATGAATAATTACCATGTATTTCACACAAACTTATATTAACTATTGTAAAGAACATTAGATGAATAAATTACTTTTGTTTTAAATGACTACAAAGTTAACCAATGAATTAGTCGCTCGAAATAAGAATTCTGTAAGTTACATTTAAATATTCATTAATTTCTGATAAATATGATCTCACTAAATCACCTAAGAATTTCTAACTGATATACATGTGCCTTAATTAATATACCCTTGCGACAAGTTTAATGTGACCAGTACCTTTATGACCAATACCCATAGGGGGGGGGGGACAGAATATCTTGTCGGATAAACTCAGACTATATGCTATGGTCACAAATACTGTTATTTATAAATTACCTAAAAAATACTCAAAAATTCTATATTACCTAATATTTTACGGAATGATACTTTAAATGTTTAAATATACCTATATCTAAAATAAATTGGCAGCTCAAATGTTAGAACCTTAATTAGTTTATTCTGGCCACAATCCTTAATATATAACATGAAAATTAAGTTTTTTAATTATTATTTATTGAATTCGTTGTTTTCCTTTTCTGCCTGGAAATACTAGCAGAATATTTTTTAATTCAAAGAATTTTCATTATAAATTTTTGAATTTAAAATATTAAATTAAGGATATATTTATTATTAAATTTAGAATACAAGTAGTGTGTATCTATCCCTAACGACCACAAGCCGCCCAACTGTTTTCATGTTTTATACCTATTTTTTTCCCGTTTTATACCTATTTTTCCCTCATAAACGTAAAAAAAACACTTAAAACCTTAAAAACCTATATCTTTTAATTTCTTTATTCCGAAGACATTTTGCTTTCAAAATAAAAACTTAAAAAACAACAAAAATATTAAAAAAACAACACAAAATGTTAATAAAACAGGGAAAAAAAATACTGATAAAACTATGAAAAACGTTTGTCGGCTTGCGGTCGTTAGGGATAGATACACACTACTTGCAGGTCGCCAGTTTATCAAGTCGCCAGTTTATCAAGTCGATAGTTTGTCAAGTCGATGATGCAATCGCTGCGGTCATGGCAAGTCGACAGCTTGGTAAGTCGACAGATTGGCAGGTCGATAGCTTGGCAAGCTGCTAGAATATAAATATAAAAAAATAAAAAAAATAAAAATAAAAATAAAAAAATAAAAAAAATAAAAATAAAAAAAAATAAAAATAAAAATAAAAATAAATATATAAAAATTTAAAATTTAAAAACAACGTATCCAGTAAAAAAAATTTTTCTAAAAATGAATTGTAATATTTGCAATAAAGTTTTTAAAAATAAAACAGGATTAATTTCTCACTATAAATCGAAAGCTCACTTACTAAAAGAAAATAATCTTAATGACACAAATTCAAAAGTTTGTACTAAATGTAAAGAAGATTTCTACATTCTGGATATAATAAACATTTTGAAAATTGTATCGGGAAAAATAGAGAAATATTTACATGTCCTCATTGTAACTTTTCAACAAAACTAAATTTCTATTATTTAAGACATTTAAAAGAATGTAAAAATAAAAAACAAAATTCTGACGTTGAAGAATGTCATTCAGAAGGAGAACCTGATCATGTTGAAAGAGAAAAATACAACTGGGATGATTTTAATCATATAGATGAATTTCAATTAAAAATTAATGGACCTGCAACCCCTGGAGAATATATAAGGAGAAATAAAAAAAATATTAAAAATTCTTTCACTGAAGCTTTAAAAAATTATAAACCAACAAGGTATAATGTTATAAAATATAAAATTACAATCAAAGCAAAATATTGGAGAGGACCAGAAGAAAAGACAACTCCTTTAGATGTTGAAATTGGAATACCTTTTAAATATTTATTTTCAACTAGAGGATTTAATAAAAGCATCAAAGAAATAATTCAAGCAGTAGAAGCAAAACAAGAAGAGGTTGAAAATGAATTAGGAGATTCAAACTTAGTATTCAACTCTTTCCAAACTTTAGTGATTGATTATTGGAGAGGATTACCACCTAATCCTAAATCTTATATTCAAACACCCTTTAGATCTAGGGTTGTTATAAATGTACAGAATAAGGATAACAAATGTTTCATGTGGTCAATACTTGCATATTTACATCCTCAAGCTGAAAACCCTCAAAGAGTTTCAAAATACAAACAATATGAAAATGAATTAATATTTCCCAAGGGATTCACACATCTAATGAAACTAGAAGACATTCCAGAATTTGAAAAACTAAATAATCTTAAACTTAATATTTATGAACATGTTAAAGGATGGGAACATGGAAGGAAAGATATTATTCCAATTTATAGCAATTATAGCACGAGGGAGATATATCTTTTAATCTTGGAAGAAGGAAATTATCAACATTATGTTTTAATAAAAGACTTTCAAGCTTTTACATCACCAGAGAATCCAACTAGTGGAGGAGGAACATGTAAAAGATGTCTTCATTATTCAACAACTAAAAACTCTATGATTAAACATGCAAGATTTTGTGAAAAAGATGATCCAGCTTTAATTAGAATGCCTACAGATCCCAGGATGTATTTTAAAAACTTTTCAAATTTATTACAAACATTAGGAGTTGTCTATGGAGACTTTGAATCTATAAATCGTAAACACGATATAATTATGCAATATTTAAAAATAATAGAAAAATATAAACTCATGGATGAATGGAAAGCCTCTAAACAGAAGATGAAACCAGAGAGGATGAAAGCCTTTCTAAGAAAAAGAAATAAACCTAATAGTGTTAAAAAAACTAAACAATTACCATCTGCTTATAAATTATTATTTAAAAGTAATTATCCTGAACTCTTAGAATCTAGAGAATATGCATTTCAAGGAACTTCAGAAGATGTTTTAAATCATTTTACTAAAAGTATAAATGATCTAGAACATGAAATATTTAAAATATTAAAAACAAAGTATCCTCAAAAAATTTCTAATCAACAACAACAAGAATATGAAAATACTTCCAACTGTTGGATGTGTAAACAAGACATTCTTCCTGATGATAAAGTTATAGATCACGATCATTTAAAAAAGGAAAATAATTATCGAGGAGCAGCCCATAGAAATTGTAATCTTAATTGTCATACTCCTAAATTTGTACCAGTTATATTTCATAATCTTTTTGGTTATGACATACATCTATTTATTAAACATTTAGCAGAAAATGCTAAAAACTCTTTCAAAGTTATAGGACTTACAAAGGAAAAATATAAATCAGTTGAATATGGAAAATTAAAATTTATAGACTCGTTAAACTTTCTCCAAATGTCTCTAGATGGAATAGCTAAAACAATGAAAGAAGAAAATTTTAAAATCACTCGAGAATTCTTGGAAAAAAATAATATCCCCCCAGAAGAATATCCTACATGCTTAGCAAAAGGAATATATCCCTATGACTATGTTGATTCATTTGAAAAATATAATGAAACAAAATTACAAGAGAAAGAAGATTTCTATTCCCAACTTCAAAAATCTCATATTACAAATCAAGAATATTCTCGAGCAAATAAAATGTGGGATCTTTTCAACTGTAAAACTTTAGGAGAATATACAAGTATGTACTTATCCCTAGATGTTTATATTCTAGCAGATTGCTTTGAAGAATTTACAAAGTCTTTTGTTCTTAAACCTTATAATTATATAACAGCTCCTTCTTTAGCTTGGGATACTATGTTATATACCATTTGGACTTCAGATCTTCCAGAATCTGATAAAATTATAGATCTTTTAACCGACCAAGATATGTTTAATCAAATTAAAACAAACATTAGAGGAGGAGTATCTTCAGTAATGGGGAATAGAGAAATAAAAGCTAGAAATGCAATAACTACTAGCCGAAGAATCTCTAAACACCCTGATCCATATATAAAACTTAACAATGAGGAACTAAAAGAAGTATTAGAAGGAATGAAAAATCCTCTATTTATACTTTATATAGATGCAACAGCTTTATATTCAGGAATTATGACTCAATATTTACCAATGAGTGACTTTCATGAAATATATCCTCCAGAATGCCCCTCAGAAGAAGAATGCCCCTTAAAAGACCTTATGAAAGAAATACGTTCAACTCCTAAAGATTCTCCAATAGGATACTTTGTAGAATGTGACCTCGACTACCCAGATGATATAAAATCAGGAACAAGACATTTCCCTTTAGCTCCTATAAGACGAAAGATTGATATCAACGAACTTTCACTATGGCAAATCTCACAAGATAAACCTCCAACAATGAAACTTCTTTGTGATCAAACAGATCGAACTTATTATCTTTGTCACTATAGACTCCTCCAGTTTTATCTTTCACAAGGAATGATATTAAAAAAAGTTCATAGTGTCATAAGATTTAAACAAGCAGCATTCATGAAGACTTTCATCGAGGAGAACATTCGTTGTCGAAACATTGCAAAAAGAGAAGGTAACCTTTTAAAAGACAATAATTATAAACTTTTAAACAATTCAGTCTTTGGGAAGACAATAAAGAATGTAGATAAATATACTCATATTGAACTCCTAACAAATACCCCGAAAGATATAGCCCGTTATAATCGTATGCTAGGAAAGCCTACATTTAAAAACGCACAAGTATTTTCTGAAAGTCTTACTGCAGTAGAACTAAAGAATTATGAGAAAACATATAATAAACCAATATTTATTGGCTTTGCAATTTTAGAACTTTCAAAATTACAAATGTATGAAACATATTATAACATCTTACAACCTATATATGGATCGAATATAGCAATGCATGCAATGGATACAGATTCAATGTTTTTAACAATAAGAACTCACGATTTACAAAGTGATATCTCTGAAAATCTTATACTTTCAAATTTAATAAATTCATCTGGAGAATTATTTTCGTTTAAAGATGAAAAACCTTTTACTCCTATAGAAAATGGAATATTTATTCGTGCTAAACAATATTCATATGAAACATTTACAAATCCTAAATTTGAAGAACATACATTTATATTTAAAACCCCAGAAACAGAAGAAAGCATTACACATAGATATCCTATATTCCCTAAAGGACCTGACGGACATGGAGAGAAACCTGTAAAGGATAACAGATGTAAAGGAATTCAGAGATGTGTAGCAAAGAATCTTTCTCATCAAGATTATATAGATACATTGAATCCAAATCATAAAGATAAAATTGATGAAATACATCAACTTAAAAGTGAAAAGCATGATATTTACTTGATAGAATCCCAAAAAGTATCATTATCAAATTATGATGACAAAAGATTCATACTAAGTGATTTAAAGACAACTCTTCCTATAGGAAATAATTTAATACCGATAATAAAAAATCTTGATAGATTGAATCAGTTATATGGTACAAAGATTACTGATCTTGATATTTATAATGTTGAAATCATTTATCCTGAGAGAATTGAGAAACCTTTATATTCTCAAGTTTTTAATCCTATATGTTTAGAACTTAAATATTTTAATACTGATCCTGAATATATAAAAGGTCTAAGTGATAAAGAATTTAAAGATCATAAAGAGGTTCTAAAAATTAAATTCGAAAAGTTAACATCAGATTCTATCAAATGATATTTTTCTTTTAAAAATGTCAACAATTAATTTAAGAGTGACAACATCAACCTTTTGAAGGGCAATAAATTTTTTTTATGTATGATTCTTTAGCCACTTTTCTCGTTTAATTTTTTTAGAATATTCATTACTTATAACATTAGCACTTTTTAATCTTATAACCTCATTTTTAATATCTTGTATTATTTGATTTGATTTCATTATTTCATCATCAGTTAAGATTCCATCTTCCAAAGCTTTTAATTGAAATAAAAATAATTTAGAGATTCCTAATTCTATTGATAAACAAACTTCACGATATAAACTTTTCTTTTTAGAAGTATAAGATAATGAAACTATTTCAGTCAAGAAACCATCAGCTACAGAAATACTTCCAAGTATTACAGGTGCTATTGTTAAAACTGGTAAAGTTATGGGTAAAATAACTGTTAATATTGCAGATGCAAATCCTAAAGAATAACCTATAATTTTTAAAACTGTATTCCCTTTATTCCATCTATTTTTAGCCTTTTTATAATGCTTTAATAAATCTTGTAAATGTAAGGTTTCTGATTTAAATTCTTTTACTCTCATAATTTCAAGTTCTGTGGGAGCCGAGGCCTTGGAACCTTTGTGACCTTCGGAATAATATGCTGATGATCTCAATTCTGGAGGGACCTCTGGGTAAATTGTTTCTTCTCTTACTTCTTCCATCTTTTGGACTTTGTCCATTTTAATAATTAAAAAAATAAGACTTTATTCTTCTGAGCACCATCTGGCACCAATACTCGGATATCAAAAGAAACTCTTGTTGAGAGAATATCTTTATACAATTCCATCAATGCTTTACGAACTTCATCAACATCAACCTTTTTTTCATAAAATATTAAATCTATATATTGTACAAGTGTGCTTTTAAAAATAATATTCTTACTTTTAACTTTATGTAGTCCATGTGAATGAGTATTAACATACCAATCTCCGTGTGGTAAATCATAACTAGTCATTATAACATCACCCTTTTCAAGCTTACTATTATAATCACATTTCACAAACCATTTCATTCTTTCATTATCATCATCAAACAAAAAGAAATAAGGATCAATAATCTTTACAACCATAAAAACACCCCATTCTTTACTGTTTGTTGTTATTAAACTTGGTTCTATAAAATGTTTATATGTATGGGGTAATAATGTTTTATTCTGTTCTAATTCAGCAGCTCTTTTTCTAATACTATGTGTGGTGTTAATGTGTGTTCCATGAGACTCTAAATTTGAAATTCTTTTATTAAATGATGTAATCATCTCATTTATTATATTATATATTGTATTAAATTTAGTATTCATAATTTGTTTATCTTTAGAATTTAATATGCTAGTATTTAACTTTACAACTTGTTCAGTTAACAGACTTTGTAACTTGTCAAATTTATCATTAAATCGTTGTTCATTATTATTAAGCTTTGATTCCATTGAATCCATTTTTGTTGTTAATGAACTTTCAATTCTTGTTGTTGTTAAATCAGTATAATCTTTAACACCATCAACATATTTCTTATTAACTGCATCAGCTTCATCAGTTGGAAAAGATAATTCTTTTATCTTGTGTCCATTTAAAATTAAATCACCCTTCATTGAATCACCTCTTTCATTAATATATTTATTTTCTGTTAAAGTTAATATTTCTTCTGTATTAAACCCTGTTTTTATTGTTCCACCACCTCTATTACATGGAATATGAGAACTCATTTATTAATAATTTAAAATGACATGTGGAACTTCGTATTCAAACCTGTTTCAAATGTAAATACATTGAAATCTCTTCTCCATTAAAATCAATCAATTAAGAATTTTAAAATTAATATCCATTATATATTTTCTACATAAAGGTAAATAATTTGGAGGATTCATTCTTTCAACTATTTTATATCCCATAGGAACTGTGTTTGAGGGAAAGGAATATAAAACATTTGTTTGTTTACCATTATTATAAGAACCTGTTATACAATCGCAATGAATATTTATTGTGTTTGTAATTATTATTTTTATAATATGTTCTGATGTTATATTCTCAACTACAGGTGTGATATAATGGTTTCGTGTAAATCCTAAAATTGTTCTAAAGAAACTATTATTTTGAAAATGAATTCCTATATTCTCTAAAGTCATTATACATTTTGAAGTTGGTAAATCCATTTTAATTTTAATGACTCCATTTGTTTTTTTAGAAAGTATATTATTTAAATCTTTTATCTCATAAGCTCCGGGTTCGATTGTTATTATAATCTTATCTGTAGATTTTGGGCTTATATAATAAAATATGTTATTATCTTTAGTTATATTAAAAATAGTATTATAAGCACAAAACCATAATAGTCCTAATTCATAATTTAAATTTTGATCTAATTTATATTTTATTGTCATTTTATATTTTAAAACTTCGTATTTATAACTTCGTATACTTATTAAATTTATCTTTTGAAATTATTCCTTGTTTTAATAATTCTTTAGAAATCTTTAAAATATCAGAATCTAAATTATTATGTCCTGCTTTTTTAGCTGCTAATAGTTTTCTTAATTCAATAAAAAGATTGATTGGGTTTATCTCCTTACCCTTTCCCTGGCCCTGAACCTGGCCCTCTCCTTCTGTGACAATATAACCCCTTTCATTTTTATTTAGATATTTCTTTAAATCTTGAATATGTTTTGCTTTAGCACTACCATGTACTTATTCTATTAAATTTAAATATTTTTTAATTTCTAGAAGATCAACATTCTCTGAGGGATATCCACAAACTAATCCATAAAAATCATCTGTAAATTCAAAATCTAGGTGTTTAGTATTATAAACATTTTGTGAATGAATACGTGATTTATTTTCTGAATTTAAATATAACAGAAAGTCATGTTTATTAATTGTTATTATTTGATATCCTTCAACATTAATATTAAATGTAGGTTTAATTGTTTTACTTAAACTCACATTAATTTTAGGATCAAGTATAAGAGGTTTTATATTTAAATCTTCCAACCATGGTAATTCTTTTAAATCTTGTTTATCTTCCAACTCTTTAAATTTTAAAACTTCTAACTCTTTTATGGCTTTAATTGTTGGTCCTTGTTGTTGTTGGATTACCTCATTTAATATTATAGATTCAGCGTGTTGAGTTGTATCTTTTTTATTATATTTATCTTGTTCTGATTGTAATTTTTTTAAAAGTGCTAATCTTTCTTCATATACCATTTTAATGGTATTAAAAATGGTATCATTTTGGTAAAGGATCCATTGGAAAGGGTTTCAAGTATAAACCTTTACCATTTTTAATTTTACAAAGACATCCATTTTTTAAAGATTTACATATTTTTTTTAAATCATCTTTATCTTTTGAAGATAAAGATTCAGATGTAGAAATTTGATTTTTTAAAAAATCATTTAAACCACGACCTTTATAAGGATCAAGATAAAGATCTTTCCCTCCCTTCATTTTCTCGATTTCAGTTTGTAGTTTTTCTTTTTCTAAGTCTGTCTTTTGAGATTCTTTAGCTTTTTGAACTGTAGTTGCAATTCCTCCAGCTATTCCAGCAGCACCTGATAGTCCGGCAATGATTGCAGGTATTAAAGCAGCTAATGGAAGAATACCTCCGGATTTGGAGGAACTCCCTAGATGTTCTTTAACTTGTTCTTTTACATGTTTTCCAATAAAATATTTTTTACCAGAGATTACTACTGATTTATTTTTATTTGAATTTATTAATTCTTGCAAAGATTCCTCTGTAGGGTTTTGTGTTGTCATTTTATAATAAATAAAAATGGATTATTGGAAACCAATTTTAAATAGACATAAATCTAAATTTAATAATAAAGTATTTCCTGATAATTTTAGATGCTTAATTATTGGATCTTCTGGATGTGGAAAGAATGTTCTTCTTATGAGAATGTTATTAGAAGATGGTTTTTTGGATTATAATAATTTAATCTTTTATTCTACAACCATTAACCAACCGGAATTACAACTTTTGAAATGTGGATTTGAAAATAAATTAACTAAAAAAGCTATAATTGATATTTTTAAAAATCAACATACATATCCCGAAGAGGTTTTTCATCCTTGTGATATGGTTGATTGGTACAAGGAAAAGATTTTAGAATCAGATATTAGTAATAAAAATGATTATATAGGGGATGGAATCCAGATCTTATTCTCTAATAAACCTGAAGATGTTTTACATTGTGATTTACTTCCTAAAGATAAAAAGAATCTAGTTATATTTGATGATGTTGTTAATATGAAAAATCAAGAGATTCAAAAGAGTTACTTTACACGAGGTCGACATAATAATTGTAATGTTATTTATATATCTCAAACATATTATGCTTTAGATAAAAACTCTATAAGAAATAATTCTAATTGTTTTATATTTTTTAAATTAGACAAGCGTGATAAGAATATGATTTATAATGATTTATTTTCAAATGTTGAACCTGATAAGAATATGTTTGATATGTTTGTTGATAATCATTGGAAAGAAAAATATAATTATATTTATTTGGATAGAGAAGAAGCTGAAATATGGAAAAGTTTGTTTTAGGGCTTGTCGACTTAAAAATCTGTTTTCTGTAGTTCATTATTATAAAATCTACTTAATATTTTTTCATTATTTAAATCAATGATGCTATATGTTATTGGAGTTGTATAATGTATTTTATTTATAAGAAAAATTTCATTTGTCCATTTTGCTGTGAATCCTTTTTCAAATTTATTTTTATATTTAAATATTCTTACTCGGTCACCAATTTTAAACTTTGGTTTTATAGGGGTTGTATCAACAATAACATCATTTTCAATATTTACCACTTTAATGGTTTCAGGCTTCATGGAAGCATTTAAAGGTGTTAATGTTATAGAACTATGTACATCATTATTATATTCATTTACAATCTTTTGTAACAATTCATTGTTCCATTTTTGTTTTCCAATAGCAGTAAAATATTTCCACATTTTATTTTTTAATGTTCTATTTAATCTTTCAACTACGACTGCTTTTCCTTCGTTTTCTGTTGAATATAATTTAATATCATTTTCATTTAAAAACTTTGTAAAAACTTTGTTATAAAATTCTGTTCCTTTATCACACCATAAATATTTTGGAATTCTTTGATATTCTTCAAATATATTTTCAAATGCTTCTGTAATTGAATATCCTGTTTTATTTTCTAAACACCTTGCAAAAGCAAATCTTGTATATAAATCTATTACTGTTAAAATTATTTTATATTTTTCAGGGTCTGATGATTTGGGCATAAAGACTAAATCAGCAGACCATGCTTGATCTTTTTCATGTACTTGAACTTTTAAATATTTTTTCTTTTTTCTAAATTCATGGTGTAATTCGTTGGCATATTTTATTTGTGATTCTGTTGGGGTTTGTAAGGGTTTATTCTCAAAGAGTTGATTCTCAAGGGATCTTTCAACGTCTGCTTGTTCAATAATCCTTTTATTAGCAACATCTTTTGCTTTTCTAGGAAGTCCTGCTCATATGAAAATCTTACTTTTCATTGCTAATTTAACTAGAGCTCTTTGAATCTTTTCCTTGCTTGATGGATTTTGTATATTATTTAAATCATGTATTAAATTCACATCAGCAACATGTCTATCTCTAAGATTTGTTGAATTGTAAGCAATATCATGTTTTAAAGCTGCTTGGTCGATTCTATTTATTGGTTCTTCTCCTTGTTTAGGATTATTATTTTCATCTAATCTAATATCTAATCTTGTTCCTGGCCCAGTATAATTGTGACGGAATAAATGTCTTTCACCTGGATATTTTTCTGTAGTAAAAGGTTTTAATATTGTAGATGTTGTTTTTGAAGATTGTAGGTCGCCTCCTGTAATATCAACTCTCGTATGTTTTTTTAGTTTTAAGATGACTTGCTTTATGGTGTTTTGTAACTTGACAATTACAAGTTTCGCATCTCCAATAGGGTTTATTTAAAGACATTTTAAAATGTTAAAATATCAGGGATTATTAGTTAAATTCTTATCAAGAATCTCCCCTAACATTTTCAATAATTGAAATCTTTCCACCATATAATTTCATTTCTATTTTCTTTTCTTCTAATATTAATGTATATACTTTAGCTTTAAAATTAGAATCCTTTGTTATATGAAGTGTAACATCAACATTATTTATGGCTAGGCGATCATCTTGGTCTGAAACATTTATACAAAATATAGAATATAAATTTTTGAAATCTTCTAAACTTAATTGCGGTTCAACTTTGAAATCATAACATGTTTCAATATAATTTAGATATGGGAATATGTTTTCATTATTTTCAATATTAAATTCCATTCTATTTATTGGATAATAAGAACTATTTAATTGAATTTGGATTGTTTTTAAATTATCATTTCCAATCTTTTGAATAAACAAGTTGTTATTTTTTTGAAATGATGGATCTGTTTCTTTGAATCCAATCAAGATATATCTTGGTCGGTATGCTAAATTTGCCACCTTTATAGAATATGTTGAACCCTCTGTCATACTGAATTCACTACAGATTCTATTTAAATAATTTACATTTATAGATTTGTTGGAATTTAATCTTTCAAGTAATTTAATTTCAGAATGTGGATTTAATGTCCATTCAGGTATATGTAATTCAAGTGTTGATAATTTTAATTTAGCTTTTGTATCTGCAGCTCCATAGAACAATCTTTTATCACCTTCTAGTCTATTACAGATGAGTTCTATAAAAACATTATGGAGCACCCGGTTATAGTTTTGAAGGAATCCGAACAAGTGTTTTAATTCAAAATAACCTTCAAATTTTTTCAACTTATAAAGTTCAACTCTTTTATAGTAAGCATAATTTATATCTAAACCATCTTTATCTAAATCCCCTTTATTAACATCAGGAATCCAACCTGTTAATTCACCATATTCGTTTTTATAATCACAACCAGTTAAAATAAAATTTAACATTGTAGAATATACTCCTGGATGCAAAACAGTTTCAATTTCTGATGATCCTAGTTTTAATCTCATGTTGGAGAATAAATTTGGAAAGAAATTATTTTCTAGGGTTATATCTTTTTTTGCTTCAATTTCTAATTCAATTTTATAATATAATTTGGCATTACAAATATCTATTGGGTTTGATGTTTGAAGAGATTGAAAAACTATATCACCCCTACGATTTAAGTTTGCTATAGATCCTGAAGTTGGCGAGATTTTTAAAATATCATTTTTCTTGATTTCATGAGTAAATTCTTTATTATAATCAAGATTTAATTTATTTTTTTCTTGAATTTTAAGATTTATATTATTCATTTTTATAATAAAAATTTAAAAAATGATAAAAATCCGAACTCCGATAGCGCAGTTGGCTAGACTGGCACAGTGGTTCAAATGGATAGCGGTTCAAATCCTAACTACGGTTAGTTTTTTTTAACATAAAATAATATTCCTATTATCGGGCCTATTCATAGACCAAATTGATAAAAGTGAAGAAGAGGAAGAAAACGGCAATTCTAACGAAGATTTTGAAAATAACTCAGATGAAATTCTGATACAAATGTGTTTAATAAAATGAAGAGAATACGGAAAAAAGAGTGAAATTATACTAGATAACTTGAATGATTATATGGCAATTCCAAACAAAACAAAACCCGAAAATGTGATGATATGTTTATTGGACTCTAGTTTCTCTGATAATGAGCCAGCCGAATGTGATGATGCATGCCTATCAAATGTTTCTAATCCAATGAGAATGATATATTATTTATCCCATATTCTATTGGCCAAGTAAATATAATTACCAATTGGCATTTATTATAATTACGCTACCGCCACATCAAACTATGAATTTGCATCCAAAAATGATGAATTGCTGCTCAGGTCGAAAATTGAAAGATTATGACAAATTTAAACAAACATTTGAATAAAAAATTGATTTATTTGTGTCATCGATCTGATTTTAATTTATGCTTTGCGTTGTTTGATATGTTAAATTTATTATTTGATTCTGTTATAAATTTTATTTATAAATTGCGCTGAATAATTTAATTGGATAATTGATGAAATGATAAAAGAAAATGATCAAATAAATATTGATATCAAATTGGATCATTCAATGGGCATTTTAGAGAATTTATTGATCTATTTTTATTGTTGCTCACCATTTTGTTTTCATTTTTTATCTATCCAATTAAATTCGAGTATCAGAAATTTAAATATAATTTATAATATAATAAAAATTAATAAAATAAAATTGGCAACGTAAAAATTATTTATTGGCCCTTGGAGTAATGACTGGTGAGTAAAGATGGCTGTGCTAGGATCCATAACATGTATTGGGTTCTTCATTTTATTATCTGCACATCAATAATTGACTTTGTGAATTTATTAATTAATTACTTTTAAATAATATTATTAATTATAATTATTATTTATTATTATTATCTTTGATTATTATTATTATTATTGATTATTATTATTATCAATGATTATTTTATTCTTATTAGGGGTAAATATTTGAAACAATAAAGTGATAATTTAAGCCTTTGTCCTAGCTTAGAAAATTTTAGAAAAAGTATGAGTCATAAAAATTTTTTGCTCGGGGGGGTGTACATATCTTTGTTCTAACTTAGAAAAATTTTGAAAAAGTATGAGTCATAAAAATTTTTAATCGAATTGGAAATAAAACTTCTCATTTGGGAACATCTCGCAAAGTCTCTATTCGACCTGAAACTAAAAATAATTGTGAGTTGAGAGTTGATAATTTTTAAAAGATTTGGAATGCATATTGTTGTTACGATCTTTGTTTATTATAATCACTTATAGTGTATAAAAACAACAAAGGAAATAAATATCAAATAAACATGCAAATTCCTGAAATTAAACATTTCTGTTCAGTTTGGAACGTAAGAATGTTTCTTTTGGTTAAAATGGAATTTCGAAATCAAATTGGATGTGAATTTTCTTTTTATTATGGAAAATCCCGCAAAGAAAACTAGAAAACCTAGCAGTTGGAACGAAGACAAAATGGACTATTCTTCAGCAATAACCAATCGTTATCGGGATGAATTCGAAAGAAGAAAGACTGACAGCGCCCGAAAATTCCGATTCGCAGTACTAAGGTCAAAACACACATAAACAGGCTAGGAAGAGAGCTACTTATGGTGCCCTGCAGAGACTATTACAGAGGGACAGGAGTGCCGCCTTGAACGTAAGCTGGATAGTCTGCTGCACGAGGATGATCCGCTACCGGCGGAGGTGATTATAGGAAATAATTATTTAAGAGAATATCCAATCCCAATACCCGGCCTGTCCAATAATAACTGTGGATAAATCAGTAGCTGAACACATCTCAGAGGAAGAAATACATCAACATACAAAAACTTAATTAAAAACATTCAACAGACACGTATTCACTGCATTCTGCACATTGATTTTAGGATTAAAAGATCTTATCAATAATGCTTCACATATCACACGCTCAAAACAATTATCAAAATTTTTGATAATATTTTAAAATCAGACATTACTAATTCTCTCATACAGACTTTATAGTGATCGGTCGACACTGTTCTTGAACTTGAGTACAGATACTTCCCGTCATCTCTGTACTCGATATATGATATGTGAAGCATTATTGATAAGATCTTTTAATTCTAAACTCAATCTGCAGAATAATAATAGTTATTAACATAATAATAGTTATGTAATAATAATTAAAGTAATATTTTTAAAAAAGTTTTAAAAGTTTAAATATAATTGATTATTAAAAATTATTTATAAAAAGTAATTGTTTAAAATTTTTATTTATAATTTAAAATTTATAGATTTTATAATTTGTTTATATATTATCAATATAATATAGTTATTCATCCCTAGTGAATGTAGGTAACCTGATGATGATAGTCAAGGTCAAGGTCAAATTTTAAGGTCAAGGTCATATTTTTTTTTGGTGCGTGCAAATATAAACAAAATTTCATTTTGCTATTCAAATTAATTTTGATTAAATTATAATACGTACACTATATACATGAATAAATTTTTGTTTTAATAATCAATTATAGAATAAATTTCCCAGAATTAAAAAAAAAAACTTGCAGTTTTCCACAGTTAAAATTTATTAATTTACGCATATATTTCACATGATGTTTATAATAATGTAATAAATATGGATTTGTTAATATTGGCAGATTTACAGCATTCACTTTGTAAATTATAAATTTTGACGGATGTTTATGACAAATAAGTAAATAGTGATGGCTACTTTAACAGTGCACTGCACAAATGTAATCAGTAAATAAGGGATTTAATTTTACTATTGTTTGTTAGCTTGTCCCCATTCTTTTTCACTGCTTCCCGATTTTCAATTATTTTTTAAAACATCAAACTGTTGCAAACTTTAAACAAAATATATACTCTTTCTTTTTGGTATCTCGAAAATATTTCAAAAATATTAAGATACCTATTGTGCGATTAAATGGTCAAATATCAAATATAAATTTAATAAAACAACACATCATTACTACTTATTAACAAGTAATAAATAGCATTCTTTACTTTCATTTTGTTTATGAATTTGGATAATTATTTCTATTTTACACTGAGATTAAGAAAATAGAAGATAAAAATAGATGAGTGGTAAATAATAATAATAATAATAATAATAATAATAATAATAATAATAATAATAATAATAATAATAATAATAATAACAATAATAATAATAATAATGATAATAATAATAATAATAATAATAATAATAATAATAACAATAATAATAATAATAATGATAATAATAATAATAATAATAATAATAATAATAATAATAATAATAATAATAATAATAATAATAATAACAATAAAATGATAATTTAAGCCTTTTGCTGCAAATAATGTATTTAATGAAAGAATTTTCGACTATAAGATAGTCCTTGTCAATCATTTTTTTCCACTCGAATACATCAACTCAAAATTTAACAAGGTTAGTCACACAAATCGAATTCTGAAATCAAACAAATGCATTTAATAAAATTAAAATCATCGACATATACAGCCGCCGCCCGCCCCGAAGGGGCTGGGCGGTAGTTTGTAAATTTTGTTTATTTTGAATATTATTATTTGATACATAGTTTTATTATTTACAATATTCAAAGTATTAATAACAAAGGTAAAGAAATAAATGTTTATTAAATGTATATAGTATGATACTCATTAATATACATTGAACATGCTTTACATTTGCGAACATTTGAATCATGGCATTTAGAACATACAATTACATGTCCTCAAGGTAAAAACAAAACCGATACTTGATTTTCTTTACAAATGTAACAAGTTAAATACATTTTCCTACCATCATTGAGTTTTTTCCTTAGATTATTTTCAATCAATTCGGATTTCGATATCCATTCATAAATCAATCTACTACTATATCCTGGTTCCAGCCTTAAATCCATACAATTCCAAAAGCATTCATTCAATGAATCATTATCTACTATTGCTTTGTCTAAATGCATCAAATAAATCGATAACTTCAAAATGCATTTATTGTAATTAAATAAATCAATCAAATATCCAATGGAGGAATGTTTGAAAATTTCTAAAATTTTTATGGTTTCATTTTCAGTGAGAGTATCATAATTGTTCATAAAATCTTCAACGGTGCAGTTTAAAAACTTGAATGATCTCGTGGTCATCAGTAATTTCTTAATAAATTTATGAAAATACTTATATTCTGCACACATTTATAAGAGATATATTAAAACAACTCATTTATTAAACAAGAAAATAATTTAAAATCAATAATGTTAGTCTAAAAATTGATGAACTCGTACTTAATCCTAATAAACTTATTAACATGAATTTCCTTGTTAATCGTTCAAAAAAAATTCTTGAAGATAATCATATTGATATGCCCGATGTGAAAAATTAATGAATTTATTGAAACTATTGAAAGTTTTAGGTGTTGTATAAAAGTTTATCAAAAACTATAATAAATCTTAGTAAATGTTGTTGCTTATGAATAATAGTATAAACATAATTAGTTTTTTCATTTTAATTATTTTCAACCATGTCGGAAAAAGGTAAAATATGAATTTTATAATGTTTATTAATTTTTTTTTATTTAGCATATATAATCAACTTTTTGATTGAAAAATTAGTGGAAATATCTAATGTAAAAATTAGAGAATTTATGAATGTTCCAGAGAAATTAAAATGGCCGTATTCAGACGATGAAATTAATGAAGATGATATGTCATATGAATCTGAAAATATTTCCCAGCAAGAAGATGAATATACTGATTTGCCTAGTGAAGAACTTAAGTCATGTATTGAGAATTCTACAACAGATAAATTACCAAATGAATCTTAACAAGAAGATGAATCTATTGTTTTTACTAATTGTATTGATCATATTGTTGAAAATAAAATGAAAAGAGATTGTATTGAAGATTAATAAATTTAAAACTTTAGTTATTTTCAATGATTTAAAAACACCAAAACACTAATAAAGATGTATTAAATAAATTTAACATGAACAATGTTCCTCTTCAAACTTATCTTCGGCTTTTATAATTTTCCAAATTGGTTTGATTCGGTCTCTGCTTACATTATACCCTTGATTTAATGTGGTAAGCATGTAGGTTATTTTGCTCATCTTACCACCATTGGGAATCATATCCAAATCGTTTCTAATGAACATATCTTCATCATCAAATTCAATATTTTCATTGATCCTCTGAAATAATTGTACCAATAGCATCTTGTCGTGAAACTTGATTTTGGAAAGTCTCACATTGTAGAAACATTTTTCCAGAGTTACTGGTTCCTAACAATAAATAATAATAATAAAATCCAAAATAATTTATAGAAACTTACCTTAAATGTATAGGAAATTGAACAATATAAATAATTTAGTTTGTATTGCATGAATTCGACTGGCTTTTTTGTATCCACTCGAACATTGACCAAGGTTTCCGTGGATAATATCGCTTCTTTAAATTTCCTTTTTCCGAATTCCTGAGCGGCATCTGCATTTTTTCTCTTCAAAACTCCTAGATTAAAAAACTAATAAATGGAATATGTGTAAACGACAACAAACCTCTAATTTGATTATCCATTTGTAGTTATAATATTTAATAATTTGAACCAGATATTTTATACTAATTTCATTCTAAACAAGTTTCAAGTGACAGGCATGATCAAAACGTGATCAACTAGTTCATTTTATGCTAAATAACAAAGTCTGAAATGATTTATTGTACACAAAGAAATATTATAGGTTAATTAAGGTTATCACAAAACAAATATAATTATATTTTATTACAACAATACATTTTTTCGTAATTCCACAAGTAATGCATGAATTATTTCTCGTTTCTGTAGATTTACAAAACATGTACAACTATCATCCCCACAAGTATTCTGCATATTATTTTTACAAAAATCACAATTTTCAACATCATCGGTATAACATGTAATCGTAGCATGATCCATATGAATTAAATCTATTACATTTATTCCAGTTATTTCATAAATTTTGTAAAACACAACTTCTGGAGCACAATACATTAAGGAATTGTTCAAATTCGGATAAAAATCTTCAATTTTATCAATCAAAATTTTTAGTATAGTTTCTAAACAAAAATCAGTAAATTTAAAATAAAAACAGTTACCTTCATGTTCAATCACTGTTGAATAAATATTCAAGCAAATCCTCGTTACTTATATTTGAAGAAATTGTTAAAGATCCAATCAAATCCTTTACATCGTTTATAATTCCTTCAACAATAGTATGAAAATCTAAATTTTTAATACCTAGTACAACTATTTTACCACTCGAAAATATATTTACACATAGTGGATTATATTTTGTATAACGCAGAGCGGGAAATAATTCAGGCTCATATATACAATCTCCATCTAATAACTTTGCTAAATTATTCAAATTAATAGATTGTTCAACCTTGGTAGCTATAGTAAGACTTTGAACTTGAATATCTTTGATATTATATTTCAAATTCTCGAATTCGATAGGCTTCTTACAACCCATTATACGACATTTACGATTTTTTAAAAATATAATAGTATATTTTCCAGTTTTGTCAACAAATTGTTGTGGTTTACACTTGGGGAAATTCATCATACCAACAGTTTCCAAAGACACACGACCTCTATAATTACTATTTGTCAACATTTCTACTGAATATTTATAAAAATCAAGTATATATATATATATATATATATATATATATATATGGAGCTAAAAATGGAGCTAAGAAATGATGCTGTATATCAAATAGTCGGACCAAGTGGTAGCGACAAAACTTTGTTTGTTTGCAAATTACTAAAATCACATTTATTTAAATCAAATGGTGAATTATTAGCTCAATGCGCGTCTGTGTGCGCGTTGTATTGTGTGACGAATTTGTGTGCGCACACAGACGCGAGCAATGTAATTTTTTATGTTGGGTTTTTAGTTGATCTCGCGTCTGTGTGCGCTTTTCTTTTCTTTGTTTTGGCTGTGTGCGCACACAGACGCGAGCAAGAGGTATTTTTCAATTTTGTTAATTAGGTGAGTTGTAATTTTTAATTTAGAGAGTTTATCGATTTTGTTTTGGAACGTTTTTTGTGTGATTGTATTTGATGGCAATGGAAATCTTCTTTGTTTATTGAGAGAGTTGTTAAAGATGGCAATGGAACTCGAGTTGTTGAATTCTTATGGATTTGGCTTATCGAATGGATTTATTTTGAATTGAGGTTTTGTCGAATGATTTGGAATTTCTGAATTTTAGTTGTTTTTGAATTTTACTGAACATATTTTTTGAATTTAACGATTTCTCTTCGATTTTGTGTGGAATTTACAATGGCAACATCTAAATATAACGGGGGATTGATGGATCTCGATGATTTAGTGGCAAGGTTGAATAGAACCCGCAGCAAAATGGAAATATAAACTATTTGTAAAGACGATGTTATCAGATCTAGCAAATCTCTTAAAATTCTGGGTAATGGATTCTCTCTAATCACATTATCTCGAGACCGACAATTAGTTCAATCTGTACCTGGTGAATTGAATATGGATCAAACAAATTTGTTGAAATGTGCTCAAGATCAAAATGGCCGAATCGATATTGTTTTGTGCTCAGAAAGGAATAATACGAGATCAAATTTATGTGTAGCTACACGAAGACAGGTTCCAGATAAAATGATTGAGAAGAGTTCAGCTACAAGATTGTTTAATATTACTGACACGGAAAAATTGTTATTATGCTGCAATAAAATGTTTATGTGTTATTATGAATTCGCGATTGAACATGGTAGCAGAGCGTGGTTCCGGCTAGCTAGCCGGAACAAGGTAATTAATATGTATTATAAACAATCTTGTTTGTGTTCATGCATATTATGTATATATTATATGTTTAATAATATTTTTGTAAAATTAGTCATCCTCCCTTCCCTACCGAGCGTGGGAAAGTGCTGCTATGGGCCCCAGCACTCTTTTAAAGGGGGAAGCCAGGGGAACAGGGTAAAGAACAGATCTGAGTCAAGGGTGAGGGCGAGCGGGGTAATGGTTTTTGAGTTGCGAGGGGAAAGTCAAATATTTGTCAAAACTCTTACTGGTAAGACAATTTCTCTTAACGTTGAATGGAACGACACAATTGAAAAGATAAAAGGAAAAATCCAGGACAAAGAAGGAATTCCGGAAAATTATCAAATGTTAGTATACGCAGGAAAGCAGTTAGAAAATAAAAGAAGATTGAATGATTATAGGATACAAGTAGGGTCGACACTTCATTTGTCACTCAGGCTGTGCGGTGGCAATGACGAAGAGATTTTAGAAGAAGAAATGTGGAAAAAGAGAATGAAAAAAGGAAAATTAACGAGATTGAGAAATAAGATTCTGAATGATATAAAGGGTAAGGATGTTAGCAAATGGTTGGAAGAATATGAAGATCTAAAGGAGAGTCTAGATGAAGAATTAAGAGATCTAAGAACGATCAGTGAAAAATTGCATAGATTGGACATCACTGCAATCTTAGATAAAGACCTGCAAGAGATCGAGGAAAAACATCAAATAATTGGGGCATTGATGGAAAGAAAAGCAAATCAATCTTTTATGGAAAAGAAGGAAAAGGGGAATGATGATACAATCAAGAAGAATAATTCCGTGCATAAAAGAAAACTGGAAAGTCTACAGAAAATTACAATACCTGTCTTTGAAGGCAAGATGAAAGAGTACGAACCATGGAAAGCAGCTTTTACTGCGTGTGTTGACGAAGCGGAAGGTGATGAGGTTGAAAAGATGTTTCACCTGCACAAGTACCTTCACGGAGAGCCATTAATGTTAATTGAAAATCTAGGATATTCGGCAGAGGCTTATCAAATGGCAAAAGAGAAGTTGGATAGGCGATATGGTGGAGATGAAAGGATATATTTATCAATGTTAGAGGAGATGGACCAGTTCAGGCCAATTCGAGAAGGAGATTTGAAGGATCTTGACTTATTTGTTGGATTATTAGAAACAGTCACCGTGCGATTTAAATCCACTGGGAAAGAATACGAGTTAAAGACTGGATATCTGTTTCAAAAGTGTTTGGGCAAGTTAACAACGGATCTTGTGTATAAATGGAAGAAAGAGAAAATAGAAAAGGAATTGCGGGAGACGATAGAGGATTTGAGAAGATGGATACAACAAGAAGCGGAGATCCTAAGGTCCACTAACGATTTGTGTATGGGACTCAACCATGCACCAGGGCTTATGATGTGTCAAGAGTAGAAGGTGTGTCTAGAGAAAGAGAAAGCTTCAATCCAGGAGGTTGGACGCATTTTACGGGGCAACCAGATGGCAGAGTTAAAAGGGGAACGGTCACACAGGTGAATAACTCTAACGGCTATAGATCAGAGTGTTTACAATGTGGTGGTCAACATTACCTAGACCAATGTGACAAGTTTAAGCAACTCCCAATTTCAGAAAGGAAGAGAGTCATCGAAGAAAAGAAACTGTGCAGGAATTGCTTCAAAAGAAATCACATGGCCAAGGAATGTCGTAAAGAATCTTTCTGCAAGGTTACCGGATGTAAGCAAAGACACAACGAATTATTAAATGAAAACGCATCAATGAGGACGGTTCAGAGTTATTTTGCGGTAACTGAAATGTTCAATGACGAGTTACGGGCATCTCGAGGAATTGAGAACATGCCACTCGACAGGAGTAAGGCATCTAATGAAGAGCAAGGTGCTCAGAGTCATTTAGATGGGCAAATATTCAATTCTGGAAGAACTAACGAATTAGTTAACGTTATGACAATCACACAAAATGGTCAAGGAAAAATGACTACAGGGGAAAAGCAAGATGAGGCTTGCCGGGTTGGTGAGATCATAAAATTATCCGACGATAAAATTGTGGAACCGAAGACAACGGAAGTGATGAGTAATTGGGAAAAAGACAAACCAGAATCAGAGGAGTTAACGCCCGAGGCGGCGGTTAATGATATGCAGGTCGACGAAGGGGAAGTTAATCGATTAAAAGAAGAACGTGATAATGTAAAAGGGGCAGAAGACTCCAGAAATGGAGAGGCAAAACAAGGAGACCAGTATGGTATATGGGAAATCATGGGAAACTGTACGTGATAATGATCAAGGGGCCAAGGAAGTTTTGGAAAAATTGAACGAATCATCGAACAGTTTCAAACAACAAGGATCACTGGAACTAGCTTGCACGCCTCTAATGGTGCCGCGAACGCCTCTAAAGATGCACATGAAAGACAAGGTGTCGATTGGGGAATCGAAACACGAAGCAATCAAAGAACCAATTTGTAGGATGCTTGTAAAAACATTAAGTGAAAACTGGTCACTAAATGAAATGCAACAGGGAAAAGGGTGGAATATTGAATTGGCGAAAAAGGGAGAAAGAATAATGGAGAGATTACACTTAAACAAACTGAACAGGGACAGCTGCTTGGCCGAGTATGGCATTGGTGGGTGGAGAATCCACAATGATCTTTCAAAAAAGGTGCGTGGCGCGGCGGCTAATATAATACAAAGATGGGTGTGTGAGGGAAATGCAGAAAATGAAGGGGAAAAGGGATAAACTGACACGGGAATGTATCTTCAAATTATGTTTGAGTATAAAAGAAGAAGGAGAAGCTGATGGGGATTTGAGATTGACACTAAGGTGTCAAGGGGGGGGAGGATGGTGAATTATTAGCTCAATGCGCGTCTGTGTGCGCGTTGTATTGTGTGACGAATTTGTGTGCGCACACAGACGCGAGCAATGTAATTTTTTATGTTGGGTTTTTAGTTGATCTCGCGTCTGTGTGCGCTTTTCTTTTCTTTGTTTTGGCTGTGTGCGCACACAGACGCGAGCAAGAGGTATTTTTCAATTTTGTTAATTAGGTGAGTTGTAATTTTTAATTTAGAGAGTTTATCGATTTTGTTTTGGAACGTTTTTTGTGTGATTGTATTTGATGGCAATGGAAATCTTCTTTGTTTATTGAGAAAGTTGTTAAAGATGGCAATGGAACTCGAGTTGTTGAATTCTTTTGGATTTGGCTTATCGAATGGATTTATTTTGAATTGAGGTTTTGTCGAATGATTTGGAATTTCTGAATTTTAGTTGTTTTTGAATTTTACTGAACATATTTTTTGAATTTAACGCTTTCTCTTCGATTTTGTGTGGAATTTACAATGGCAACATCTAAATATAACGGGGGATTGATGGATCTCGATGATTTAGTGGCAAGGTTGAATAGAACCCGCAGCAAAATGGAAATATAAACTATTTGTAAAGACGATGTTATCAGATCTAGCAAATCTCTTAAAATTCTGGGTAATGGATTCTCTCTAATCACATTATCTCGAGACCGACAATTAGTTCAATCTGTACCTGGTGAATTGAATATGGATCAAACAAATTTGTTGAAATGTGCTCAAGATCAAAATGGCCGAATCGATATTGTTTTGTGCTCAGAAAGGAATAATATGAGATCAAATTTATGTGTAGCTACACGAAGACAGGTTCCAGATAAAATGATTGAGAAGAGTTCAGCTACAAGATTGTTTAATATTACTGACACGGAAAAATTGTTATTATGCTGCAATAAAATGTTTATGTGTTATTATGAATTCGCGATTGAACATCAAAATTTAACAAAATTTATTGGCATCGAGGTGCTGATCAAGAACACGGATTGACTCAATCATGTTTCTGTTAATTGAAAAATATGAAAATAGTAGAGGGATTTGATAAAAATTGGTCCAGTAGACTAAAGAAGGTGGATGTCATAATTATTGATGACTTGTATCAAGAAGCTAATAAAGAAAAAAATTTCAATAATTTATTTACCAAAATCAGTAGACATGTTGGTGTAACTGTTAATTTTATAACTCAAAATCTATTTCATCAAGGTGGTGCACATAGAACTCGTAATTTAAATGTACAATATTTAGTTATTTTCAAGAATCCTAGAGATGCAACAGTGATTGATTTTCTTGCACGTCAAGCATACCCTAACAATCGTAATTTTCTTATCAATGCATTTCAAGATGCTACAAAAATACTTCATGGATATATATTTCTTGATTTCACACAACAATGCCCCGATGATTTACGAGTAAAAACAAATATTTTCAACCCAAAAGGTGCCATGGTTTATAAACAAAGTTGAAAACCTCTATGAATAATAATGTTTCTAAAAGCAAGAGTGAAAAATATTAGGAAATTAAGAAAAAGTATTAAAAAGAGTATTAAAGTTCCAAAGGTTCCACCAACAACTAGTTATACACCATCTAAAAAACTTGTAACTGAAAATTTCTCTGCAATGAATCATATTTCGAAAAATCCTAAACCTAAACGTGAAACCCGTAAAACCCGTAAAAGCGGTAAAAAAAGTAGTTAAAAATCATCGCAGTTTTCCATTTTTTAATGCATCGTTAAAGGCCCAGAGTATGAAAAGAATGAATATATTGCAATCATTCCCAAATTTTGTTGTCGATGATAGTAGGGTATTATTTGGACCCGGGAACAAAGACATATGACGTCATACCCCGGGGGAGGGGGTATTTTTTTTTTTTTAATTTTTTTTTAAATTTTTTTTAAAAAAAATATATTACGTTGCGGTATTTTAAAATTTATATTACGTTGCGGTATTTTAAAATTTATATTACGTTGTGGTAATTTAAAAACTTATTTTGAGAGTTAAGTTGACAAAATAAAATTATTATTACACACAATATAATCTATCCGACAAAATATTCTGTTCCCCTACACACACAACGTATAAAAATATTATTAGTGTCCACACACGCAACAAGTTAGTGTTCTCATCGATAGCTATTGATATATTATTATTATTATTATTATTATTATTATTATTATTATTATTATTATTATTATTATTATTATTATTATTATTATTATTATTATTATTATTATTATTAATCTATATACTCCGAGTCTATCCGACAAAATATTCTGTCCCCCTATGGGTACTGCTCACAAAGGTACTGGTCACGCTCAACAACTCGCAAGGGTACAATGATATTATTAAACAATGTAATAAAACACATATTTTCTAAATTTATTATTATTATTATTATTATTATTATTATTATTATTATTATTATTATTATTATTATTATTATTATTATTATTATTATTATTATTATTATTATTATTATTATTATTATTATTATTATTATTATTATTATTAATCTATATACTCCGAGTCTATCCGACAAAATATTCTATTCCCCCCCCCCCCTCACAAGGGTACTGGTACGCTCAACAACTGTAGTAGAAGTGAGCCCACGGTGACTCATCGTTAAGGTCAACTTAAGGTCAATTTTTAAGGCCAATGTCATTTTCAGGACAATTTAAAGTCAATTTAAGCCATTTTAAGGTCAAATTCTGAGGTCAAAGTCGATTTTAGGCCATTTTAAGGTCAAATCTTGAGGGCAAAGTCGATTTTAGGCTATTTTAAGGTCAACGTTTGAGGCCAAAGTCTAATTTTTCCAAATTTAAGGTCAAATTTTAAGGTCATAGAAAATTTTAAGGTCAACCCCTTACCCCCCTACCCCTAATTTTAAGGTCAAATTGAGGTCAAAAATTAAAAATTTTAAAAATTTTCTAAGTCCATTTAACGAATTACTTTATAGAAAATTTTCAAAGTCAAAACACGTTTTATTACTACGTTTGCAAATGTCTTTGTTACACATGCAGTTGTATTGCATATGTCTTTGTATTACACACCTTAAGGATAGAAAAATATTTCTAGGCGAGATCTAAAGTGAATGTGTGTAAAGGGCAATAAATAAGGGTAAAATCAAAAATTTTTAAGAAAATACATGTAATTTGATTAAAATTTATGAAAACTATATATATATATATATATATGTTTTATTTTGGGCAGATAATCTATGTGTGTCTGTATATAAAAACATTGATAAGGAGCAATAAATAAGGGACGGTTTTACTCACACACAAGTTTTATATCATTCGAAAGTCTACTATTTTTTAAAGATATATTATTATTATTATTATTATTATTATTGTTATTATTATTATTATTATTATTATTATTATTATTATTATTATTATTATTATTATTATTATTATTATTATTATTATATTATAATTATTATTATTATTTTCAAAGTATTATTATTATTATTATTATTATTATTATTATTATTATTATTATTATATTATAATTATTATTATTATTTTCAAAGTATTATTATTATTATTATTATTATTATTATTATTATTGGCAATTATTCATGAAACTTAAATTCCATGGCAATTTAATGATTTTCAACATTTTTATCATTTGCATGAATATTTTAATAATTTTCAATATTTTTCAATATTTTTTTACTATTTTTATTATTTTAAACTAACATTTTTACAGTTATTTTGAAAGTTCTTCATCTTATTAATATTTTAAAAGTATTTTGAAATACAAGTTCAAAGTATTATGCGCGCGGGGAATATTATTCTCATATATACTCCTAGTCTATCCGACAAGATATTCTGTCCCCCTATGGGTATTGCTCATATGGGTAATGGTCAAAGAGTACTACTCACATTCAACATGTCTCAAAGGGTATAATATAATTATTATTAAATTCCGACCAACTTAAATCAATGAAAGGGCAGGACAAAAATATATTACGTTGCGGTATTTTAAAATTTAAATATATTTTAAAAACTTATTTTGACGCTAAAGTTGACTTATTTAACAAAGACATAATTATTGCACATGCTTTGCATAAATATTATTATTATTATTTTTTATTATTATTATTATTTTTATTATTATTTGCAGAATTCTAACTATTATTTTATTTTAGAAGTTTCATTATTATTATTTACTTAAATATTCATAAAACTTAATTTCTACGTCAATTTCATGATTTTCAACATTTTCATCATTTGCATGAATATTTTAATAATTTTCTACATTTTCAATATTTTCACGATTTTCAACATTTTCATGATTATTTCAGGAACTTTTCATCAAATATTTTTCAAAGTATTATTTTCAAAGAATTATTTTCAAAGTTTTTATCAATATTATTATTATTATTATTATTATTATTATTATTATTTTTTTTTTTATTATTATTTGCAAAATTCTAATTATTATTTTATTTTAGAAGTTTCATTATCATTATTTACTTAAATATTCATAAAACTTAATTTCTGCACCAATTTACGATTTTCAATATTTGATGATTATTTTCAGGAACATTTCCATAATTTTTAACATTTTCATCATTTTCAACATTTTCATCATTTTCTATATTTTCATGATTATTTTCTTCAAAATTCTTATTTTATTTATAAAATATTATTATTATCATTTTCAAAATTATTTTCAAATTTCTTATTATTGTTATTATTATTATTATTATTATTATTATTATTATTATTATTATTATTATTATTATTATTATATATACTCCTAGTCTATCCGACAAAATATTTTGTCCCCCTATGGGTAATGCTCACACTCAACAGGTTGCAAGGGTACTAGTCATGCTTATTATTATACAATATGATGTTACTTAGACATTTGAAGGTTCAACCATGGTTACAATTTCTACATTTTGAAAACTCTAATTTGATTGGCTATCTCAATCGTTATAAATGTAAAAACAAAAGTAATTTAGTTATTAAGAAATTTATTTATTACTGATGAGATCTACAAGTACGAATATGAATGTGTAAATCACAAAACACATTTGGTAACTTTATTATTTTGTCAATATTTTATATATGTCATTTATAGCAAGAAAATCCTACTAGAAAAAAGGAAAAATTAAGTCCAACCTATTCCGAAGATAAGAGTTCATTGAAATTTTTTAACAACACAGTTGAAGATTTTATAAATAATCATGATACTTACACTGATAAGGAAATCATAAATATATCATACTAATATCATACTATATACATGTAAGTTCTCAATACAAATCAATACAATATCAAAGTCAAATGAATTATTACCATACATAATGACGGTACTATAATGTAGAAAATTTTCAAACATTGAATAATATGAAATCATCTTGGTAATTAAATATATTGGGCGCAACTACCAAATGGTTATGATATGATGAAGGGATACCCATGAGTTCATCAAAATGGGAAAAAGATCTTCGCAAGAACCATGAAGATGCTCGAAAAGTAGAAATCGTTAAATTTTGATAAAAAATCTTATTCTAAAATGGTAAGAAGCGTAAAGTCGAAAGATAATTTTAATAACACCGAGATAAATTAACAATATTATTCTCAGGTGGTAAGGATATTTTATGTTTTAGATCCAGTTTTTATTAATTATCCACTGTTTTATTAAGTCGTTTAGGGTTAATGATTTGGTTTTGACAATGAAATATTTGAAATCTTTAGAATTAATTGGGATTGATATCAAAGGTTATTGCTTAAAATTATTTTATTTAAGAAGTTATTCTATTCATTGTGGGGATATCAGTGACAAAACTTGAGAAATATTGACTTAAAAGTTGGAAATCGACAACAGCTAAAGAAAATTGATCTTTATTGAAGGAATTTTATGATTTTAATTAGATTTCTAGAAATTAAATCGGTTGAAAATTAAGGGTAAGGGGAAGGAATATTGTTATCGGATAGATAAATCTTTCAATGATATTTTACTAAATTACTTTTGTTAAATATTATTTTAAATGACTAAAAAAGAGAAAATTAACCAATATTCTTAAATTATTAACACAAAATATCCATGTTTTGGTAAAAGTTACTCAAAAATCCCTATTTAAAAAGTTAAGCATGTATTTCTCACAAAGATATATTACACCCAATGATCATCTCATTAAATTAGAAAAGAATTGTAACCCTATATTTCTAACTAATAAGCACCTTAATTGGTTAGATGATAACCAAATGATCATGTTTCTATTATGACTCCTTTTTGACTCGAACAAAGACAGAAATTTACTCCAAATGATAAAGACTTTCTACCAAAATTATCAATGAATATATGTTGTTATTAATGATTATGCATTTCTCACTAAATTACCTAAGAATTTTTAACTAATATACATATGCTTTAATTAATATACCCTTGCGACATGTTGAATGTAAGCAGTACCCTTACGACAAATACACATAGGGGAATAGAATATTTTGTCGGATAAATTCAGACTACATATATATAAAAACTTACAATATGCTATGGTTTTTATTGATTAATTTGTTGTATATTGCATTGATACATCAAAATGTCAGATAATATTTATAAATTAACTAAAAAATACACAAAATACTATATTACCTACGAATTTTGTTATGTTTCTAGTTAAATAATTGGTATATGTATCAACTATATAAAAATTGTTATGAATCCAAGAATATTTTAATTAAATGGTACAACCAAAAACATGGATTTCTAACTAAATTGGTAAATTTATCTGGAAATATTTTACTTAAGAAATTCCTATATTTAAAATAACCATGTACTTTTCACTAAATTGCCTAAAAATTTGCTATATGGTATTGTTAAATAATCATAATAATAAAATTAAAAATAATAATATTATGAAAGGGCATGAAAAAATAATATAATTGTATGACTAATAAATTTGCAATATAAGTGCATAACAAAGACTTTGCAATAAATGGGCATGATTAACAAAGACATTAGAAATATTATATTTGCATTATGTCGAAGATGATTATGGCAGTAATATCAGAGGAGAATGAATGGACAGAGAAAAGCATCATTATGAATATTTCATGAATTGTAAATTTCCATATATATAAATATCACTATTTCAAAAATTAATACAAATATTAAAACAAAATGAATATGTTTTAATCCAAAAGTGTTACAATAAAACAATAAATTTATAAAAACAAATTAAAACATTTATTTACGAAACAATAATAACCAATACTACTGTAACACATAATTTCAACTTTAAAATATTGGTTAGGGTTTCTTCTACTTTTCGAGCATCTTCATGGTTCTTGCGAAGATCTTTTTCCCATTTTGATGAACTCATGGGTATCCCTTCATCATATCATAACCATTTGGTAGTTGCGCCCAATATATTTAATTACCAAGATGATTTCATATTATTCAATGTTTGAAAATTTTCTACATTATAGTACCGTCATTATGTATGGTAATAATTCATTTGACTTTGATATTGTATTGATTTGTATTGAGAACTTACATGTATATAGTATGATATTAGTATGATATATTTATGATTTCCTTATCAGTGTAAGTATCATGATTATTTATAAAATCTTCAACTGTGTTGTTAAAAAATTTCAATGAACTCTTATCTTCGGAATAGGTTGGACTTAATTTTTCCTTTTTTCTAGTAGGATTTTCTTGCTATAAATGACATATATAAAATATTGACAAAATAATAAAGTTACCAAATGTGTTTTGTGATTTACACATTCATATTCGTACTTGTAGATCTCATCAGTAATAAATAAATTTCTTAATAACTAAATTACTTTTGTTTTTACATTTATAACGATTGAGATAGCCAATCAAATTAGAGTTTTCAAAATGTAGAAATTGTAACCATGGTTGAACCTTCAAATGTCTAAGTAACATCATATTGTATAATAATAAGCATGACTAGTACCCTTGCAACCTGTTGAGTGTGAGCATTACCCATAGGGGGACAAAATATTTTGTCGGATAGACTAGGAGTATATATAATAATAATAATAATAATAATAATAATAATAATAATAATAATAATAATAATAATAATAATAATAACAATAATAAGAAATTTGAAAATAATTTTGAAAATGATAATAATAATATTTTATAAATAAAATAAGAATTTTGAAGAAAATAATCATGAAAATATAGAAAATGATGAAAATGTTCCTGAAAATGATGAAAATGTTAAAAATTATGGAAATGTTCCTGAAAATAATCATCAAATATTGAAAATCGTAAATTGGTGCAGAAATTAAGTTTTATGAATATTTAAGTAAATAATGATAATGAAACTTCTAAAATAAAATAATAATTAGAATTTTGCAAATAATAATAAAAAAAAAATAATAATAATAATAATAATAATATTGATAAAAACTTTGAAAATAATTCTTTGAAAATAATACTTTGAAAAATATTTGATGAAAAGTTCCTGAAATAATCATGAAAATGTTGAAAATCGTGAAAATATTGAAAATGTAGAAAATTATTAAAATATTCATGCAAATGATGAAAATGTTGAAAATCATGAAATTGACGTAGAAATTAAGTTTTATGAATATTTAAGTAAATAATAATAATGAAACTTCTAAAATAAAAAAATAGTTAGAATTTTGCAAATAATAATAAAAATAATAATAATAATAATAAAAAATAATAATAATAATATTTATGCAAAGCATGTGCAATAATTATGTCTTTGTTAAATAAGTCAACTTTAGCGTCAAAATAAGTTTTTAAAATATATTTAAATTTTAAAATACCGCAACGTAATATATTTTTGTCCTGCCCTTTCATTGATTTAAGTTGGTCGGAATTTAATAATAATTATATTATACCCTTTGAGACATGTTGAATGTGAGTAGTACTCTTTGACCATTACCCATATGAGCAATACCCATAGGGGGACAGAATATCTTGTCGGATAGACTAGGAGTATATATGAGAATAATATTCCCCGCGCGCATAATACTTTGAACTTGTATTTCAAAATACTTTTAAAATATTAATAAGATGAAGAACTTTCAAAATAACTGTAAAAATGTTAGTTTAAAATAATAATAATAGTAAAGAAATATTGAAAAATATTGAAAATTATTAAAATATTCATGCAAATGATAAAAATGATGAAAATCATTAAATTGCCATAGAATTTAAGTTTCATGAATAATTGTCAATAATAATAATAATAATAATAATAATAATAATAATAATAATAATACTTTGAAAATAATAATAATAATTATAATATAATAATAATAATAATAATAATAATAATAATAATAATAATAATAATAATAATAATAATAATAATAATAATAATAATAATAATAATAATAATAATAATAATATCTTTAAAAAATAGTAGACTTTCGAATGATATAAAACTTGTGTGTGAGTAAAACCGTCCCTTATTTATTGCTCCTTATCAATGTTTTTATATACAGACACACATAGATTATCTGCCCAAAATAAAACATATATATATATATATAGTTTTCATAAATTTTAATCAAATTACATGTATTTTCTTAAAAATTTTTGATTTTACCCTTATTTATTGCCCTTTACACACATTCACTTTAGATCTCGCCTAGAAATATTTTTCTATCCTTAAGGTGTGTAATACAAAGACATATGCAATACAACTGCATGTGTAACAAAGACATTTGCAAACGTAGTAATAAAACGTGTTTTGACTTTGAAAATTTTCTATAAAGTAATTCGTTAAATGGACTTAGAAAATTTTTAAAATTTTTAATTTTTGACCTCAATTTGACCTTAAAATTAGGGGTAGGGGGTAAGGGGTTGACCTTAAAATTTTCTATGACCTTAAAAAATAGGGGTAGGGGGTAGGGGGGTTGACCTTTAAATTTTCTATGACCTCAAAATTTTCTATGACCTTAAAAATAGGGGTAGGGGGTAGGGGGGTTGAAATTTGACTTAAAATTTGACCTTAAATTTGGAAAAATTAGACTTTGGCCTCAAACGTTGACATTAAAATAGCCTAAAATCGACTTTGCCCTCAAGATTTGACCTTTAAAAGGCCTAAAATCGACTTTGACCTCAGAATTTGACCTTAAAATGGCTTAAATTGACTTTAAATTGTCCTGAAATTGACATTGACCTTAAAAAGTGACCTTAAGTTGACCTCAAAATTTTCTATGACCTTAAGTTGACCTTAACGATGAGTCACCGTGGGCTCACTTCTACTACAGTTGTTGAGCGTACCAGTACCCTTGTGAGGGGGGGGATAGAATATTTTGTCGGATAGACTCGGAGTATATAGATTAATAATAATAATAATAATAATAATAATAATAATAATAATAATAATAATAATAATAATAATAATAATAATAATAATAATAATAATAATAATAATAATAATAATAATAATAATAATAATAATAATAATAATAATAATAATAATAATAATATATCAATAGCTATCGATGAGAACACTAACTTGTTGCGTGTGTGGACACTAATAATATTTTTATACATTGTGTGTGTGTAACCATAGGGGAACAGAATATTTTGTCCGAAATACTATATTGTGTGTAATAATAATTTTATTTTGTCAACTTAACCGTCAAAATAAGTTTTTAAAATACCACAACGTAATATAATAGATTTTAAAATACCGCAACGTAATATATTTAAAAAAAAAATTTTTTTTAAAAAAATACCCCCCTCCCCCAGGATGAGTATGACGTCATATGTTTTTGTGACGTCATCGATGACGTCATATGTCTTTGTTCCCGGGTCCACACAATACCCTACTGATGATTTACTCAATATTATACTTAAAGTAGTCAAAGGCAAAATTAAAATCAGTAAATCAAAAAAGCATTTATTGAGCAAACATAGGAAACCATTGTTATCTTTAGTAAATAATAAAAATCGTAAGCAAATGAGGAAAATTATATATAAACAACAAGGTGGATTTATTGGTGCATTGATACCTCTGGCATTATCATTATTAGGTGGAGTTGTAGGAAATCAATCATAAACAATGGGTGCTTATCCTTCATTACCTAATTTAAATTTTAATTTTAAATCTTCTTGCTGTAATGGAGAAGATTTGGACGAACCCAGAAGACGAAGCTGGTTTCGGTGGAGTGGCAAAGTTAAAGTAAAGAGTTCCGAATTCGAAAAAAGAAACCCAGAAGTGGTTATCAGATCAGCTTGCGTACAGTTTGAACAAACCAATGCGGAAAAGATTTCCAACAAGAGCGTATAAAACATTTGGTATTGACGATTTATGGCAAATGGATTTGATGGAGATGATACCGTATTCGCAAATTAACAATGGGAATAAATATATTTTAACATGTATTAATGTATACAGCAGGTTTGCACGAGCAATACCAGTCAAGGCAGTCCAAGAAATGTCCAAGGCAATTAATAGTTTATTTAAAGATGGACATCCTAATAACTTGCAAACAGATTTGGTATTATTATTATTATTATAATTATTATTATTAATATTATTATTATTATTATTATTATTATTATTATTATTATTATTATTACTATTATTATTTTAGGTAAAGAATTCTACAATATCAAAGTTAAGCAAATCCTCGATAAACTGAAAATAAATCACTACTCGGTACATTCTCAATACAAAGCTCCCCATGTTGAAAGATTTAATCGAACATTGAGAGATAGATTAAAGAAATTGTTCGTGCATCAAGGTAATAAAAAATGGGTAAATGCTTTACCGAAAATAATAACAAGTTATAATAATTCATCACATCGAGGACTGAATGGATTAAGACCGGTTGATATTACATCAAAAACATTCTATTCTAAGAAATCTGTAAAAATTGCAAAACCTAAATATAAAGTCGGTGATCATGTTAGAATTAGTAAAATTAGTGCATCACCATTTATTAAAAATTTAGATACAAATTGGAGTGATGAAGTCTATGTAATTTCAAAAATAAATACTAAACAGAATCCTGTAATGTATGTCATCAAAGACAGTGATAATAATATTGTACAAGGGAAATTTTATGAGCAGGAATTACAAGTCATTCCTCCTTCAAAGGTATTTAGAATTCAAAAAATATTGAAAACTAAAAAGGTTGGCAAGGATAAACAATACTATGTCAAATGGCATGGTTATCAAAACCCGTCATGGATATCAGCAGAAGACCTAGTAAAGTGAATTTTTATACTATTTTGCCGAGCAGTAGTTGCCCACTAATTCATCCAGACAATCAAGCCAGTAAATTTATGGTCAATCTCCAGAATCCGATTTCTTTAAATGGTGACTGGGAAGTTGCAATGCAAGATTTTACATTCGTGTACAACACATTCCCATTTTATAGTCAATGTAAAATTGATTTCAAAAGGAATATTGTGAAAACATGTAGCGGTATCTTTGTTATCAGTAATTATGATAAAACATATCATATTCCGAATCAAATATTAGATTCGCATTGCTATATGTTTTACAAGGATGGATTAAATATCAATTGTGATTTTAAACCATTTACAATAACATTCGAAACTATTGAAGATGCCAAACGAATGGGTTACAATAAGTTGAAAAATATTGTTACGGAGACCGAGTATTTATTACGTTTTAATCTATTTGAAGCAAACAGTATAGTGAAAGAAGAAATCAAAATATCTGTGTCGTATAATGATGAAGTTGAAGAATCATTCACCTTTGCTGATGAATTATATTTTGATAAACTTGATGTATTACTTAAATATTTAAAGTTCAATTGTTCACACATATTTAAAAATTTGGAAATTGTGAAAGATTTGATGTTTACTTTCAGTTTGAATGAGGATATTTGCGAAGTTACATTTGATAAAAATTTGGCCAATTCACTTGGATTAGATAAGCAAATATATAGAGAAAAATCGACTGGTATACGCAAACCAAGAATACTAGAACATCATCAACAAATGTTCATATATACTAACATTATCGAACCCATAATTGTTGGTGATTCCAGTGTTCCTCTTTTGAAATCGGTATGGATTGGAAAATATGAACATGATGAAGTTGTCAATATATATATCGATAATCCCATGTATTTACCAATAGCAAGTTCATGTATAAACAATATAGAAATAAATATTCGTGATGATAGTGGAAAACATATAAACTTTCCAAAAGGTTCAAAAACTCATTTGACATTACATTTTCGTAAAGTAGATGGCTAATTCTGATATTATTAGTATGTATAGTGATAGCCAATCTGTCGGTGAATTACCATATTTTAATGGTAAACAGTACGGATCGGGATGGTTGAGAACAATTGGTAGATTTGCATTGCCTATTCTTAAACGTATTGGTAGTTTTGGTATGAAAACTGCAAGATGTTATTATGAATGAACAGAAAATATTACCATCTCTAAAAACAAATGCTTTAGCTGAATTAGGGAATGTTTTACCAGGGGTTGCAGGTATGTTTCAAAAAGATACGCCTCCAGCTCCAAAACGTAAAAGACATGGAATATCACGTATAAACAAACGAATGAAAGGACATGGAACTATATTTGCAAAATGATTTGTGGTAAATATGAATTATGTATATTTGATAGACCATCGCCCCAGGCTGTAATAGAATTTGGGGCATTTGAGGAAGTTTTTCCTATGAATTCAATTACCGATAATAAAAATGATGTAGAATTTTACATCAATGGTTCTCAAACAGAATATTTAGATTTGAATGATACTTTATTGACTGTTCAAAAAAAGGTTATAGATAAAGATAAAAAGGCTTTGGGTGATGCTGATGCTACAATACCTAATAATATTTTGTTTCATACACTTTTTAAAGATGCTATTCCTGGATTTAATAATATCAAGATTGAAGGTGGCAACAATACATTTATCCACAAGGCGATAATAGAAACTATTTTAAATTATAATACCGACACCAAAAATACATGTCTTACTCCTATGGGTTATGCAGCAACTGATGACGAACGGAAAAAATGGATTAAAGGCTCAAAGATTTTCACCATGTGTTCATCATTACAACTCGATTTTATGGATCAACCAAAATATTTACTTCCAGGAGTCAATGTACACATTACACTGAAAAGAACCGATTCTTCTTCATCATTAACTAGTGGTGCTGGTCAACCAATATGTCAATTAGTTGATGCAAAATTACTAGTAAGAAGAGTTCGAGTTGATCCGTCGGTATTAGCAGGTCATCAATTGGGTCTTAATTCTAAGCATGCAATCTATCCTCTGAAAACAAAAGAAATTGTTTCATTTGCAATAGCCAAAGGTGCTTCTTCCTTCTATAAGGAACAAATATTTGGAGATAGAAGAATACCAAACTTTATTCTGGTAAAATTTCAAGGTGAAGCACAATATAATGGTTCATATAGTGCCTCCAGCTCAATTTTCAAAACCTTTTGTGTTACATCTCTAACTTTGTCGAAAAATACTGATTATTGAGAAACATATACTCAAGATTTCGATAGTGACAATTACTGTGCTACATATATGCAGAGTATTGTTAGAAATATGAGATATTTAGATAAAAATTTGAATTGCGGCATAACTCTTGAAGAATTCAAAACCAAATATCCATTCTTTACATTTGTTTTGGCCCCAGATTTTGATTTGAATCAGAGTCAATTACCTCAAAATGGAAATTTACGATTAGATATAAAGTTTGCAAAAGCTATTACAGAACCTGTGCATGTTATAATATATGGAGTATTTGAAAATGAAGTTCAAATTACTGCAAATAGAACCGTTCTGGTATAAATGTATACAGAAATACAGAAAGTTGTCATGGAGTAAATTGTTTTTTATACTGTTTAATTTATTAAAATAGTTCTGTTCAGGTTATTCGAATTGGAAAACAAATATTAGGAAATGAATTTTTAGGAGTTTTTCCTCTCGATAAAATACCATTTTTGAAAAATAATCAAGCCATAATCGTCAATACCCATTCATCTCATCTCGGCGGAGAGCATTGGATTGCAATCTATATGAAACCAGATAAGATACATGTATTCGATCCTATGGGTTTCTATTATCCTGCTTTATTGGTTTCGAAACTACAAACAATGGGCAAACTTATTTTATATAATAAAACAATGTATCAACACCCTTTAACTCGTACGTGCGGACAACATTGTTTAGGATGGCTTATGTCTATTAAATAATAAATGTTTTTATAAAAATGTGTTTTTATTCTTTTATAATTATTATTATGTTTTATTATTATTATTATTATTATTATTATTATTATTATTATTATTATTATTATTATTATAATTATTATTATTATTATTAAATATGTTTTATATTATTAGAATATTAAAAAATTCAGTCATGCACGGTGCATGATCCGTACATGATTAATAGTAATTGTAATGGTAATAATAATAATAAATTTAATTGTACTAGTAGTATATAATGAGGACTCCAGGACACTTTCAAGATCAAATATAGGTCAATTGAATCATTTATTATTATTATTTTTTTTTTAAATTAACATTTTATTTAATTACTTCTTTTTAATTTTTTCTTTTTAATTTTATTAATTAATTATTTTATTATGTTTTTATTTTAATATTATTTTATTTATTATTATTATTATTATTATTATTATTATTATTTTAATTTTACATTTACATTATATTCTAACAAGAGGTAAATTATAACAATAATATTTCAATTTGAATAAAATTTTAATTAGAAATTATTTAATTTATTATAAAATAAAACGCTGAGTTAAGTTTAGATAAACCGGATATTAATTTTTCGGAAAAAATAAATAAAATAAACACAAAAATAATATTTCTTACTTGAAACTAATTATCTAAATTAATTGGACAAATGAATAATTAAATGATAAAACACATTTTTATTAACTAAGTCAAATAATTCACAATATATATTTTATTATTCACATAAATTTAATTGTTAAAGTGCTTGTTTCGATTTGCATTCATTTCTAGACATAGCAGTTGCAATATGCATTTGACGAATCTTATAGTGACCGTAGGCATAGCTTTCATTACAATTGTACCAACACCTTTTATCGTCCAAACATTGGAGAGCTCGTTTTTCTGTCATGAAAGTATACAATTGATGATTGACACTTCCTATTCTTTTTTGTTGGATGCTCACTGTTCTTTTAGAGTGTTTTTATCGCCTTGGAGTGAGTAGCACTTGGGTCGAAGAAACACCCATTCTTTATATTGATTTCCTTTATTCTCATCCTTAACTTTCCCGATTACAGAACAAATTTTATCTGAGAACAATGGATCAGTCACTGGATAATTTGAAGTATCTAGGGGCCCATCGGCAATCATTTTTGGATATAGTTGTAAGCGTAAATCTACATTTTTACACTCTAAAAAGAAGGAATCTGTGTCACCGGCTACGATATTAATTTGACAATTGAATTCGTCGCGATATTTTTGCAACTCTTTATATTGAAACTGGTACATGCGAAGTTTGAATAAATCAAGTACGGTTTGTCCAATATACATTGGTCTATCTAAACACACAATTTCCTTATTGAGTATAACAGCAATGAGATCATCCGCAATCTTGATGCTACGACGAAAAATAGGATTACTACAATAAGTTATCAATCTTTTGCTTTTGCTGCATAATCTCAAATTTATACGTTTCTTCAAGATTTCCACAGTTTTACCGTATAAACTGTTGTTCTTTAACTTATAATAATCTCGCTGAAACGAATCTGTACTAGCTGCTCTCATTTTGGTATTGTAATCAATATAGCCTTTGAAAATAGCCACTTGCTTGAATTCTACAGCACGATTAACTTTTGTGACTTTTGCGCCGTAACTCAACCACTCTGTCAAAATTCTACCATTAACTACATAGTTTTTCTTAGGCTCATGAGTTAACAACAGCTTTTCAACTTTACTACCAGGTGGATAACAAAGCTCAGGAGCTATAGGTAAATCATCTAGCTTATCTTGTATACTATCAGGAATGACGATGTCAACCTCTAGAACATATCCACGATCTCCATCAAACTCATCCCCATTTGCACATCTTTCAACAATACCATTCATTTCAGTTTGATCATTTATCCATCTAAATTCACCAATAGGAAGTTTTTGCGACAGCGCCCATCCATATAAATTATTAACATCTAGGTATGACATTTGTGTTGATTCATCAGCTTCAACATGATGTTTGTTGATAAATGTCATTTCACCACGAATACCAGCTTCAAATAAACGGTAAAGCTCTGGATCTTGAATAAGTTCTACCGGTTCAGGTAACTGTTTAATAGCTGATGCCCAACTTAATCCGGGTATGGAAACAAACGATAGAGCCTCAAGTCCATCTTCGTCAAATGTTTTTTCTCTGAAAGCTCCAAAAACATCGGCCAACAGAAAAACATCCAACTTGAGATATACTAGCATGTAAACTAGCAGTGTTTCACAGTTGTATTGTTGCCAGATTCGATTTGCATGTATATAATCTTCTTGACTAACTCCCTCCCAAATCGGTGGTAATTCTGTTATTGACTGTAAAACATCCATTGATGTAGCCATATCATAAGGAAATATGCCTTTACCAGTTATTAAATGCGAATTGAAAATCTTTGAAGTAAGTGGAAGACGTGGCAAGTTTTTTGATAAATTTGCCAAGCTGCTATTTAAAAATTGTAAAGAATCAATGAATCTAATTCTTCTGCCTTTCGATGTCGCTGTAAGTGTGAGAAACGTTTCTGTTGATTGAGGAATAACAATTAAATTCCAATCGGGGAATTTTCCAATTGCATATTTTAATATATGATGAATGTCATATCCACGAAGATTATGAAATACAACAGGTAAAGACGGATTGATTCTTCTAGCCAAATTACAATCTTGACACGCTGCTCCGAGATATTGACCAGTAAAATGATCATGATCTCGAACAGGTATATTGATAATCTTTTTACAAAGGTAGCAATGAGTTTGAGTCGTGAATTCTTCCTGCTGTTCCCAAGTGAGTTCCATCATTTCCTTTGATCCATTAATTTTATACCACGGATAAACTATGTTCCTAGCTATATCATCCAATGCTTGTATGAACTGAATGATACAGTTTTTCTCAACAAATGTTTCATTTCGGATCGGACAACCTTGATGAAGAAGCACAAATTCAGATGCAATCGTCTCATGTTTTTGGAAGTGTTTGTCATCTAGAGGTAATATTGATTCAAAGTCCGCGTAGACAACAAACTGCTGTTTTATAGTTTTACTCCAGTCTTTAAATTCGATATATTTATTCTATGGCATTGAGTATAGAGTCGTCCGCTCCACATTCTTCCTACAAAGACCTATATGTCTTTCAAAAGCAGGACGTTTTTGAAACCCATGAAGACACGTATGACACCAATGTGATTGGATTCTGACTCCTTCTACTCTATCTCTGTAATTGAGCAGTCGATCGAGATTAGTTACAGCCAAAAAATGATAATTTAATTCTAAAATTTAGTTAATATTTTTAATGATTAAAGGATTACCTTCTTCAATCAATAAGAGATATATCTGAGATCCCGTCGAAGTACTTCTATATACCAAGTCAACGAACGGATTCTTGAAAATATCATTAGATTTTTGTTTAATTGGATCTTTATTATATTTGAGAACATTGATCGCTAGATTTGGATTCATTGCTTCAAATTGGCAAATGTTAACCAACTTCATGGGAAACCATTCAAATTTCCATTTTAAGTCTTAAAAACAAAATTCAATGATTTATGACATTTATAAATATATATATTACCACTTAAGTTATATTTTGTTGTTCTTTCTCTATCCCGACGTATATCATCATAATGTAATACGGCCAGTATGCTATATAAAAAGCAGAATTGATCATTATTTTGAACATTAACTAAAGCCTGGCAGTTTTTCAGGTAATTTGGCGTTTTAATGTAACTTGAACCTAAGTAAATATCTTGATTTATATATATATATATATATAATAATGTAAATAAACTTACCAGATACATGTATTATGTCTGATAATTTAGTTAAAATCATAGTAACTTCTAATATTTTATGAATTCTCCACCCACTACTTTGTTGAGTGTATTTCTCCAACTTTTCTTTTAATTTTTCAATTCCATCATTAATAAATGAAGATGACATTGTAATTGCTTTATTCGACAAACACCATTTTTTAATTTCACCATCCTCTTTGATAAACTCTGCGCAAAGTCCAAATTGGATTTTTACTGTCCCCATTCGTTGAATATGATCTTCTATTTCTTTGATGAGACAATCTGGAACAACAATGTCAGGAGAATTAATTGCAGATACATCGCTTGTCAATTCAACACGAGAACCATTTAAGTCAGACTCCCGACGTGGACACAATTGTATGTTAGAGTCTCCATTTCCGTAAAATATTGACTTTCGTTTTGTGGTGCCAGAGTTTTGTCTAATTATATTTATAATTAATATTAAACAACTTAAATAACATAACATGTAACATATTCTTTAATCTGCTTAGGATCGTATGATGTATTCATTTTCGATTGTACTATAAAAAATTAATAATTGTTAATAGTAGAAAGAGTATTACTTTTAGTGATCATCCTGCTCTTCGTTTCTTCGAATGTTCTAAGATGGTGTCCGTGTTGTCGTACAAACATTAACCACCTACCTGGTGATATAATGAGACATTCCGGACACATGTAACCCGATAAGGTAGAGTCATTTATCTTGAAATATGATGATGTAACTGATTTACAGTTCTCCACATCTTCATGAGTTTCGGCAATACAAAATTTATATAAACTGCATCCGTTCACTAAAAGAAAATAATCATTAATATTAGATAGAGAATAAAAAACTATTCACTTATATAAGTTAAATTAAAAGTTTAAATGACAAACATTTGAAAAGTTACTGCTTATATATTACACATGATTAAATTCTGACCAATCAAAATCAAGGAAGGGGTAGGAAAATAAATATATTCTGACCAATCAAAATCAAGGAAGGGGTAGGAAAAATAAATGCATTATGTTACAGTAGTTTAAAACTTCAATATATTTTAAACACATTTTGATGCTAAAGTTGACTTATTTAACATTTTCATAATAATTTAATAAAAATAATGTGATGAAACCACAAAGTAATATCATTTTTCATCAAATTGCAAAACAGTAATAACGTTTTCATAAAATTGTAACAAAATAATAACATATTTCAGATAAATTTTCAACAGTTGTAAAATAATTAAGCAAATTGTAACAAGATTAGAAAATATTACAACAAAGTAGTAACATATTTCAGAAAATTTCAACAAAGTTGTAAAATATTTATCAAATTGTAACTAAAATAATAAAAATATTGCAACAAGTAATAAAATAATGATGTTATTTGGGACAAATCAATACATTATTTCGAAGACGGACAACAAATTAAAAAGAATATTGTAATAAATTGTGAAGTCTTTCAGTAAATTACAACAAAGTAATAACATATTTCGGAAATATTTCACCAGATGTAAAATATTTAAGCAAATTGTTATAAGATTATAAAAATATTGCAACAAAGTAATAAAATAATACAACATTTTAAACTCTAGATCAATCCATTTTATAGAAAATTAAATTTTATCTATATATAATATGAATAAAATCCTAAGAAAATTACGTTAACGTATAATAAATACAAATATATCATAAAAACATGTGTGTATTTCACACAAAACAAGATACATAATTTCTAATCAATCCATTTTATAGAAAATTAAATTTTATCTATATAATATATGAATAAAATCCTAAGAAAATTACGTTAACTATATGAAAAATACAAATTTATCGTTAAAACATGTGTGTATTACACACAACATACGAGAAATAATTTTTAATCAAGCTATTTTATAGAAAATTAAATTTTATCTATATAATATATGAATAAAATCCTAAGAAAATTACGTTAACTGTATGAAAAATACAAATTTATCATAAAACATGTGTGTATTACACACAAACAAGATACATAATTTCTAATCAATCCATTTTATAGAAAATTAAATTTTATATATTTATTATATGAATAAAATCCTAAGAAAATTACGTTAACTGTATGAAAAATACAAATTTATCGTAAAAAACATGTGTCTATTACACACAAACAAGATACATAATTTCTAATCAATCCATTTTATAGAAAATTAAATTTTATCTATATATTCTATGAATAAAATCCTATGAAAATTACGTTAACTGTATGAAAAATACAAATTTATCGTAAAAACATGTGTGTATTACACACAACATACGAGACATAATTTTTAATCAAGCTATTTTATAGAAAATTAAATTTTATCTATATAATATGTGAGGAGTTAAAATTAAAATACTAAATTAAATTAGTTCATGATTAAAATTTGTAAAGTTTTAATTGAAACTTAAATTATTTTAAGTTATTAAAATTGAAATGATAATTGAAATTTTAAAATAAAATAATTTTTAATAAAATTGAAATTCAAGTATGAATGCGATGGTATGTTGATATTTGGTTGAAATTAAAATTTAGAAAATGTCCCAAGAATATTTGTTTATATAATCAGATTTAATGAAATATAATTTTGGATTTAATAGTCTTAGTAATTTATTTTGATGACCGATGAATTAAATGTTATAGCTTCTAACATGGCGACCATTCCAACGGATCTGCTTATTGGAAGATTACTTCCAGAAAAATTCCACAGAGGAGATGACCTCGAATTATTTATCAAAGAATGTCAGAGGTTCTTTGAAATAACGAAGACACCAGTGAAGACCCAAATGGTACTAGTTATTACACTTCTGGACAGGACTTTGATTGAAGAATATGAAACCGCAGAAGGTAAAACCGTTGAACAGAAATTAAGAGCAGCTTTTCATCGACCAACGTCATTGATTGATGACTTAAGAGAAGCCTTGAACTACGAGCAAGGTAACGAATCAGTGGAAATATTTATAGAGAAAATATCAAAAATGACTAAAAAATTGGCCTCACACACTTGGAATGAGGAAGAAATTCAGAAATGTTTATTGACACATTGTGTAAGAGATAAAGAAGTCAGGAAAGAAATCGAAATGAAAGATCTCAAAACGGCGGAACAAATTAAAGAAACTATAAAGAAGATAGAAAAAGTTAACAAGGTTATTGAACAAGTAAACACGGTGATTATCAATACGACCTACAACTGGGGGAAGAACTTATAGAGATGTAGTACAGGTTGGAGCCACGAAGAGAGAAATCAACGAATGGAAACCAGAGACAAGAGTTATAGTGATAGAATGCTGGACGTGTCAAAAACCGGGACACAGTAGCAGAGAATGTAATATAAAAAGAAGATTTCAATGTTATGCATGTGGTGTTGAAGGTCACATACGAAGAGAATGCCCAACAATCAAATGTCATAGATGCAATGCACGAGGACACAAAGAAAGAGAGTGCTACACAAATATGGAAAGACGAAATCAAGGAAGAGATCGAGACCAAAGGAAGATGTCAGGAGGAAGAATTCAAAGAAATACCTATCAACAAAGAGAAGATATGTATCAATCAAGGAACGTACATCAAAGACAATGGGGAAACCAACAATATAACAGAAAAGATATTGCAGCTATCGAGTCTGATGATGAGATGATGAATACAAAACAATCAAGCCAGCCAGACGAGTATAACAGGGAGAATGACCCAAAAGAGCACGCTCCGTCAAACGGGACATTGATCGGAGCAATTTACTAAGTAATATTGATTTCAACCAAAGAATGAATGCTAACGGTATGTGTAATTTAAGTATGTATGATGATTGTATGATTGATAAAGATTGTAGTGTTTTTGAACGTGATATTAATAATAATAGTAGTGTAGAAATTAAAAAGTCGAATGATAAGGAAATTCAGAAAAAATTTAAAGAGGAGTGTAAAGTAAATGAATTAGTAAAACACGAGGAAAGAACTATAGAGAAAATTTACAAATTCCTCAAGAAAAATGGAGACGTGTGTATTAATGAAATTGTAGAAGATACTAGAGAGCAGAATATTTTGTCAGTAGAAGAACAAAAAAGTCCAGTAATATCATATAATATAATGCAAGGTAGACCGAGTACAACACTGGATATCCAAGGGCGGAAAGTAGATTGTTTATTGGATACAGGAGCGCGAATTAATGTGATGGCTAAATCTGTAATTGATCGATTAGAAAATATCGAAATATTAGAAACAAAGGAATCGCTAAGATGTGCAAACAACAGTAGATTAGAAACTATGGGTAAAATAAAGATCAATGTTAAAATGGGCAGTATTGAAAGAAATGTAACATTCATTATAGTAAAGAATTTAATACCAGAAATTATTGGAGGAGTAGAACTACAAAGGTTATTTGGTATAGAATTGAAATGTATACTAGAAGAACATGGAAAACGTAGTGATTTCATTTGCGAAATAGAAGCTAGATTTGGGCGGATTATAACAGATGAAGAAAGATTACGTCATGCCATCGACGTTTTAAAAGTTACCGGAAATAAGAGACTGCTAGAAATATTTCAGGCAAACAAGAATGTTTTTATGGCAGATAAATGGGACATTGGGTGTACCAATCTGATAAAACATAAGATCATCACGAAAGGAGAGCCAATAATGATTAAACCGAGACGTCAGCCAATAAATTTGGAAAACAAGATTGAGGAAGCAATAAAAAATCTAGAAAACAACGGAATAATTAGGAAGTGTAATTCACCGTGGAACACACCTTTAGTTTGTGTATGGAAGAAAGAGAAAAAAGACATCAGGCTTTGTCTAGACTTCAGACAATTAAACAAGATAACAGAAAGACAAGCATTTCCAATGCCAAATGTAGATGAAATTTTAGACATCCTACACGGATCCAGATATTTTAGCTCAATCGACTTGGGAAATGCTTATTACCAAGTGAAGTTAGATAAAGAATCTCAAGAGAAAACAGCATTCTCAACAAAAGAAGGACAGTTCTGTTTTAACAGGATGCCGTTCGGTATTGCAGCGGCACCAGGAACATTTCAAGAATTAATGACGAAAGTATTGAAAGATTTGTGGAAAGATGGAGTGATGGTATATTTAGACGACATCCTAATATTCACAAAGACAGAAGAAGACCATTATAACATATTTGGAAAAGTCCTAGGGAAGATCGCAACAGCAGGACTAAGATTGAACCCCGAAAAATGTCAAATATTTAGAAAAGAAGTGAAGTTTCTGGGACACATAATAAATAAAGACGGCATACAAACAGATAATACTAAGATAGAAGCAATACAATTATTTCAAAAACCAAAATGTGTGAAGAATCTGAGGAGCTTTCTGGGTATCTGTAACTTTTATCGACGGTTCATAAAAGACTATGCAAAGAAGGCAAGAGCACTAGAAAGCATATGCGGAAAAAACAATGAGAAAATAAGATGGACAGAGATGTGTGAAAAGGCTTTCAGGGAAATGAAAGAAGCATTGATAACCGCCCCAGTATTGGTATTTCCAGATTTCAGAAAAGAATTTATATTAGACACAGACGCGAGCTTCGATACTATTGGAGCAGTTCTTTCGCAAAAGGATGAAAAAGGACATGAACATGTCATTGCATATGGTTCACATGCGATGAGCAGCCACGAAAAAGGATACTGCATTACCAGAAAAGAATTATTGGCAATATACTATTTTTGTAAACATTTCAACCATTACTTATATGGTAAGAGATTCGTACTGAGAACGGACCATAAAGCTATTACGTTTATGGTAACAACGAAGAAACCAATAACTGCTCAATTCCAGACATGGATCAACTATTTAAGCAGCCTGGATATTAAAATGGAATACAGGAAAGGAACAAGCCATACAAACGCGGATATGCTATCCAGGAAAACATGCGGAACATGTGTACAGTGTATGATGGAACACGAAGACGCAAAAAACCGGCAAAATTAAAACCAGAATATTAACAGTAACAGCAGAAGGCGGATATAACAAGTGGCAAAATGACAATATGGAGGTCCAAGAAATAAAGAATAAGTTAGAAAATAAAGATTGTAAGTTCATAATGGAAAACAACACGGTACTAACTAAGCAAGGTAAAATATGGATACCGTCAGATAATGGACAGAGGATGATAAAAGAAGTACACGTATTGCTGTGCCATGCAGGTGCACAGAAAGTAACAAAATATATCCAGAATAACTGCGACATGGAAAATTTAGCAACGGAAGTAAAAAAGGTAATTGAGAACTGCGAAAGATGTCAGAAAATGAAAACGATAACAACCAAGACAAAGGAGGAAACTCAAACAATAAAGAGTACAGAACCATTCGAGAAGATATATATGGATATATGTGGGCCATTGAAAGAAACGTTCAACAAAAAGAAATATATTTGCGGAATCATTGACCACTATAGTAAATACATCTCATTAACGGCCATAAACAAGCAAGACGAAAAAACAATTAGTGAGACGTTATTAAATAAATGGATATTAAAGTTTGGAGCTCCAAAAAAACTTCATGTAGATTGTGGGAAGAACTTTGAAGGAAGAAGTATAAAAGAACTAGCAAAGGCAGCTGGCATTGAATTAATTTTCTCAAGCCCATATCACCATAACACGAATGGTATTATTGAAAGACAATTCAGAACAATCAGAGAGTATATTAACGCGTCATTGAATGAAGGAGGAAGGAAAAACTGGGCTGATATAGTGCCAGAAATAGAATATACGTTAAATGCAACAGTTCAAAAAACAACGGGAGTAAGTCCAGCAGAGATTATATTTGGGAGGAGAATCGACAGAATGAAATGGTACTCGAATAAAGAAATAAATAGAGAAGATATGGAAAAGAGAATAGAGGATAAAACACTAAAACCAAAAATAAGCAAAACAGTGAGAGATTTTGAAATGGAAGATGTGGTCTTGATCAAACAAGAAATTCGAAATAAAGACGATGCAAGGTGGGAAGGGCCGTACAAAGTGATAAAGAAAATACATGAACGGAGCTACTTACTTAAAGATCAAAATGGGAAGATGGTAGTCAGAAATGTTGAGAAGATCAAACATTTTAAAAAAAGGGGGATGTGAGGAGTTAAAATTAAAATACTAAATTAAATTAGTTCATGATTAAAATTTGTAAAGTTTTAATTGAAACTTAAATTATTTTAAGTTATTAAAATTGAAATGATAATTGAAATTTTAAAATAAAATAATTTTTAATAAAATTGAAATTCAAGTATGAATGCGATGGTATGTTGATATTTGGTTGAAATTAAAATTTAGAAAATGTCCCAAGAATATTTGTTTATATAATCAGATTTAATGAAATATAATTTTGGATTTAATAGTCTTAGTAATTTATTTTGATGACCGAAGAATTAAATGTTATAGCTTCTAACATAATATATGAATAAAAATCCAAGAAAATTACGTTAACCGCGCGAAAAATACAAATTTATCGTAAAAACATGTGTGTATTACACACAAAGCGACAAACTAAAGTTTTAATTGAGCCATTTTGTAGAGAATTAAATTCTGCCTATACATGGTTACACTTAAATCCCAATCGAACAAAGAGAAAAGAGACAAAGGGGTAAAAAAAGAGAGAGAAAAAACAGTAGAGTAGGGTATTGTGTGGACCCGGGTGAAACCTTTGCATAGATCTCTTCAAGACCTTTCGAATGATGTGAATAAAATAAATTTTAATTTTAAAATACCGCAGTAGTGGAGGTATCACCCTCAAGCCCTCAACCCCCTGGAGACGTGAATTCCAAGCCCATATTTAGCGTAAAAATACCCTAAATCCTTTCATTTTTAAGCCTTTTTTACATTTATTTTAAAAACATATATTCTTCAACAGTCTTAACACTTTCTTAACCTTTTCAACCTTAAATCTTCAAAACCAAAAGAAAAAAGGCGATGAGATGGAAAATCACAGCTCCAAGTCGGGTTTCGGGCTTGAGGGTGATACCTCCACTACTTGTAGTTCTTCCAGTTTGGTGAATCCATCTTGGCGAATGCAGTTTTGGGGAATCCGGGTTTGGTGAATCCGGGTTTGGTGATTTACAGTTTTGGTGAATCGGAGTTCGTATACTTTAAAATCTATACTTTAAAATCTATACTATAAAATGAATAATATAAATCTCAAAATTCAAGAAAGAAATAAATTAAATCTTGATTATAATAAAGAATTTACTCATGAAATCAAGAAGAATGATATTTTAAAAATCTCTCCAACTTCAGGATCTATAGCAAACTTAAATCGTAGAGGTGATATAGTTTTTCAAAGTCTTCAAACATCAAATCCTATAGATATTTGTAATGCAAAACTATATTATAAAGTTGAATTAGAAATTGAAGCAAATAAAAAAACAACTCTTGAAAATAATTTCTTTCCAAATTTATTCTCCAACATGAGATTAAAACTTGGATCATCAGAAATTGAAACTGTTTTATATCCAGGAGTTTATTCTACAATGTTAAATTTTATTTTAACAAGTGAAGACTATAAAAATGAATATGGAGAATTAACAGGCTGGATTCCTGATACAGATAATGGAACAATTGATTCTAAAAAAATAGAAGAAGTAAAAGATCCTGCAGGAGTAATCATTCAGGCTAAAGTTGATAAAGCTAAAAATAAAAAACTAAAAACCTTTTACTACAGAAAAATATCCAGGTGAAAGACATTTATTCCGTCACAATTATACTGGACCAGGAACAAGATTAGATATTAGATTAGATGAAAATAATAATCCTAAACAAGGAGAAGAACCAATAAATAGAATTGATCAAGCAGCTTTAAAACATGACATTGCTTACAACTCTGAAGATCTTAGAGATAGACATGTTGCTGATGTGAATTTAATACATGATTTAAATAATATACAAAATCCATCAAGCAAGGAAAAGATTCAAAGAGCTCTAGTTAAATTAGCAATGAAAGGTAAGATTTTCATAGGAGCAGGACTTCCTAGAAAAGCAAAAGATGTTGCTAATAAAAGGATTATTGAACAAGCAGACGTTGAAAGATCCCTTGAGAATCAATTCTTTGAGAATAAACCCTTACAAACCCCAACAGAATCAGAAATAAAATAAGCCAACGAATTACACCATGAATTTAGAAAAAATAAAAAATATTTAAAAGTTCAAGTACATGAAAAAGATCAAACATGGTCTGCAGATTTAGTCTTTATGCCAACCAAATCATCAGACCCTGAAAAATATAAAATAATTTTAACAGTAATAGATTTATATACAAGATTTGCTTTTGCAAGGTGTTTAGAAAATAAAACAGGATATTCTATTACAGAAGCATTTGAAAATATATTTGAACAACATCAAAGAATTCCAAAATATTTATGGTGTGATAAAGGAACAGAATTTTATAACAAAGTTTTTACAAAGTTTTTAAATGAAAATGATATTAAATTATATTCAACAGAAAACGAAGGAAAAGCAGTCGTAGTTGAAAGATTAAATAGAACATTAAAAAATAAAATGTGGAAATATTTTACTGCTATTGGAAAACAAAAATGGAACAATGAATTGTTACAAAAGATTGTAAATGAATATAATAATGATGTACATAGTTCTATAAAATTAACACCTTTAAATGCTTCCTTGAATCCTGAAACAGTTAAAGTGGTAAATATTGAAAATGATGTTATTGTTGATACAACCCCTATAAAACCAAAATTTAAAATTGGTGACCGCGTAAGAATATTTAAATATAAAAATAAATTTGAAAAAGGATTCACAGCAAAATGGACAAATGAAATTTTTATTATAAATAAAATACATCATACAACTCCAATAACATATGGTATCATCGATTTAAATAATGAAAAAATATTAGGTAGACTTTATAATAACGAACTACAGAAAACAGATTTTTAAGTCGACAAGCCCTAAAACAAACTTTTCCACATTTCAGCTTCTTCTTTATCCAAATAAATATAATTATATTTTTCTTTCCAATGATTATCAACAAACATATCAAACATATTCTTATCAGGTTCAACATTTGAAAATAAATCATTATAAATCATATTCTTATCACGCTTGTCTAATTTAAAAAATATAAAACAATTAGAATTATTTCTTATAGAGTTTTTATCTAAAGCATAATATGTTTGAGATATATAAATAACATTACAATTATTATGTCTACCTCGTGTACAGTAACTCTTTTGAATCTCTTGATTTTTCATGTTAACAACATCATCAAATATAACTAGATTCTTTTTATCTTTAGGAAGTAAATCACAATGTAAAACATCTTCAGGTTTATTAGAGAATAAGATCTGGATTCCATCCCCTATATAATCATTTTTATTACTAATATCTGATTCTAAAATCTTTTCCTTGTACCAATCAACCATATCACAAGGATGAAAAACCTCTTCGGGATATGTATGTTGATTTTTAAAAATATCAATTATAGCTTTTTTAGTTAATTTATTTTCAAATCCACATTTCAAAAGTTGTAATTCCGGTTGGTTAATGGTTGTAGAATAAAAGATTAAATTATTATAATCCAAAAAACCATCTTCTAATAACATTCTCATAAGAAGAACATTCTTTCCACATCCAGAAGATCCAATAATTAAGCATCTAAAATTATCAGGAAATACTTTATTATTAAATTTAGATTTATGTCTATTTAAAATTGGTTTCCAAGTATCCATTTTTATTTATTATAAAATGACAACACAAAACCCTACAGAGGAATCTTTGCAAGAATTAATAAATTCAAATAAAAATAAATCAGTAGTAATCTCTGGTAAAAAATATTTTATTGGAAAACATGTAAAAGAACAAGTTAAAGAAAAACTAAAGGAAGGAGGGATTCTTCCTCTGGCGGCTTTAATACCTGCAATCATTGCCGGACTATCAGGTGCTGCTGGAATAGCTGGAGGAATTGCAACTACAGTTCAAAAAGCTAAAGAATCTCAAAAGACAGACTTAGAAAAAGAAAAACTACAAACTGAAATCGAGAAAATGAAGGGAGGGAAAGATCTTTATCTTGATCCTTATAAAGGTCGTGGTTTAAATGATTTTTTAAAAAATCAAATTTCTACATCTGAATCTTTATCTTCAAAAGATAAAGATGATTTAAAAAAAATATGTAAATCTTTAAAAAATGGATGTCTTTGTAAAATTAAAAATGGTAAAGGTTTATACTTGAAACCCTTTCCAATGGATCCTTTACCAAAATGATACCATTTTTAATACCATTAAAATGGTATATGAAGAAAGATTAGCACTTTTAAAAAAATTACAATCAGAACAAGATAAATATAATAAAAAAGATACAACTCAACACGCTGAATCTATAATATTAAATGAGGTAATCCAACAACAACAAGGACCAACAATTAAAGCCATAAAAGAGTTAGAAGTTTTAAAATTTAAAGAGTTGGAAGATAAACAAGATTTAAAAGAATTACCATGGTTGGAAGATTTAAATATAAAACCTCTTATACTTGATCCTAAAATTAATGTGAGTTTAAGTAAAACAATTAAACCTACATTTAATATTAATGTTGAAGGATATCAAATAATAACAATTAATAAACATGACTTTCTGTTATATTTAAATTCAGAAAATAAATCACGTATTCATTCACAAAATGTTTATAATACTAAACACCTAGATTTTGAATTTACAGATGATTTTTATGGATTAGTTTGTGGATATCCCTCAGAGAATGTTGATCTTCTAGAAATTAAAAAATATTTAAATTTAATAGAATAAGTACATGGTAGTGCTAAAGCAAAACATATTCAAGATTTAAAGAAATATCTAAATAAAAATGAAAGGGGTTATATTGTCACAGAAGGAGAGGGCCAGGGAAAGGGTAAGGAGATAAACCCAATCAATCTTTTTATTGAATTAAGAAAACTATTAGCAGCTAAAAAAGCAGGACATAATAATTTAGATTCTGATATTTTAAAGATTTCTAAAGAATTATTAAAACAAGGAATAATTTCAAAAGATAAATTTAATAAGTATACGAAGTTATAAATACGAAGTTTTAAAATATAAAATGACAATAAAATATAAATTAGATCAAAATTTAAATTATGAATTAGGACTATTATGGTTTTGTGCTTATAATACTATTTTTAATATAACTAAAGATAATAACATATTTTATTATATAAGCCCAAAATCTACAGATAAGATTATAATAACAATCGAACCCGGAGCTTATGAGATAAAAGATTTAAATAATATACTTTCTAAAAAAACAAATGGAGTCATTAAAATTAAAATGGATTTACCAACTTCAAAATGTATAATGACTTTAGAGAATATAGGAATTCATTTTCAAAATAATAGTTTCTTTAGAACAATTTTAGGATTTACACGAAACCATTATATCACACCTGTAGTTGAGAATATAACATCAGAACATATTATAAAAATAATAATTACAAACACAATAAATATTCATTGCGATTGTATAACAGGTTCTTATAATAATGGTAAACAAACAAATGTTTTATATTCCTTTCCCTCAAACACAGTTCCTATGGGATATAAAATAGTTGAAAGAATGAATCCTCCAAATTATTTACCTTTATTTAGAAAATATATAATGGATATTAATTTTAAAATTCTTAATCAAGAAGGAGAATTGATTGATTTTAATGGAGAAGAGATTTCAATGTATTTACATTTGAAACAGGTTTGAAGATTCATTTTAAATTATTAATAAATGAGTTCTTATATTCCATGTAATAGAGGTGGTGGAACAATAAAAACAGGGTTTAATACAGAAGAAATATTAACTTTAACAGAAAATAAATATATTAATTAAAGAGGTGATTCAATGAAGGGTGATTTAATTTTAAATGGACACAAGATAAAAGAATTATCTTTTCCAACTGATGAAGCTGATGCAGTTAATAAGAAATATGTTGATGGTGTTAAAAATTATACTGATTTAACAACAACAAGAATTGAAAGTTCATTAACAACAAAAATGGATTCAATGGAATCAAAGCTTAATAATATCGAACAACGATTTAATGATAAATTTGACAAGTTACAAAGTCTGTTAACTGAACAAGTTGTAAAGTTAAATACTAGCATATTAAATTCTAAAGATAAACAAATTATGAATACTAAATTTAATACAATATATAATATAATAAATGAGATGATAACATCATTTAATAAAAGAATTTCAAATTTAGAGTCTCATGGAACACACATTAACACCACACATAGTATTAGAAAAAGAGCTGCTGAATTAGAACAGAATAAAACATTATTACCCCATACATATAAACATTTTATAGAACCAAGTTTAATAACAACAAACAGTAAAGAATGGAGTGTTTTTATGGTTGTAAAGATTATTGATCCTTATTTCTTTTTATTTGATGATGATGGTGAAAGAATGAAATGGTTTGTGAAATGTGATTATAATAGTAAGCTTGAAAAGAGTGATGTTATAATGACTAGTTATGATTTACCACACGGAGATTGGTATGTAAATACTCATTCACATGGACTACATAAAGTTAAAAGTAAGAATATTATTTTTAAAAGCACACCTGTGGATTATATAGATTTAATATTTTATGAAAAAAAGGTTGATGTTGATGAAGTTCGTAAAGCATTGATGGAATTGTATAAAGATATTCTCTCAACAAGAGTTTCTTTTGATATTCGAGTATTGGTGCCAGATGGTGCTCAGAAGAATAAAGTCTTACTTTTTTAATTATTAAAATGGAAGAAGTAAGAGAAGAAAAAATTTATCCAGAATTGAGATCATCAGGATATTATTCTTCCAAGGCCTCGGCTCCCACAGAACTTGAAATTATGAGAGTAAAAGAATTTAAATCAGAAACATTACATTTACAAGATTTATTAAAGCATTATAAAAAGGTTAAAAATAGATGGAATAAAGGGAATACAGTTTTAAAAGTTATAGGTTATTCTTTAGGATTTGCATCTGCAATATTAACAGTTATTTTACCTATAACTTTACCAGTTTTAACAATAGCACCTGTAATACTTGGAAGTATTTCTGTAGCTGATGGTTTCTTAACTGAAATAGTTTCACTATCTTATACTTCTAAAAAGAAAAGTTTATATAGAGAAGTTTGTTTATCAATAGAATTAGGAATATCAAAATTATTTTTATTTCAATTGAAAGCTTTGGAAGATGGAATCTTAACTGATGATGAAATAATGAAATCAAATCAAATAATACAAGATATTAAAAATGAGGTTATAAGATTAAAAAGTGCTAATGTTATAAGTAATGAATATTCTAAAAAAATTAAACGAGAGAAGTGGCTAAAGAATCATACATAAAAAAATTTATTGCCCTTCAAAAGGTTGATGTTGTCACTCTTAAATTAATTGTTGACATTTTTAAAAGAAAAAAATCATTTGATAGAATCTGATGTTAACTTTTCGAATTTAATTTTTAGAACCTCTTTATGATCTTTAAATTCTTTATCACTTAGACCTTTTATATATTCAGGATCAGTATTAAAATATTTAAGTTCTAAACATATAGGATTAAAAACTTGAGAATATAAAGGTTTCTCAATTCTCTCAGGATAAATGATTTCAACATTATAAATATCAAGATCAGTAATCTTTGTACCATATAACTGATTCAATCTATCAAGATTTTTTATTATCGGTATTAAATTATTTCCTATAGGAAGAGTTGTCTTTAAATCACTTAGTATGAATCTTTTGTCATCATAATTTGATAATGATACTTTTTGGGATTCTATCAAGTAAATATCATGCTTTTCACTTTTAAATTGATGTATTTCATCAATTTTATCTTTATGACCTGGGTTTAATGTATCTATATAATCTTGATGAGAAAGATTCTTTGCAACTGATCTCTGTATTCCTTTACATCTGTTATCCTTTACAGGTTTTTCATCCTCTGCGAATATAGAATATTTATGTGTAAAAGATTCCTCTGTTTCTGGGGTTTTAAATATAAATGATCTAGTTTCAAATTCAGGCTTTCTAAATGTTTCGTATGAATATTGTTTAGCACGAATAAATATTCCATTTTCTATTGGAGTATTTGGTTTTTCATCTTTAAATGAAAATAATTCTCCGGATGAATTTATTAAATTTGAAAGTATAGGATTTTCAGATATATCTCTTTCAAGGTCTTCAGTTCTTATTGTTAAAAACATTGAATCTGTATCCATTGCATGCATTGATATATTAGGACCATATATAGGTTGTAAGATGTTATAATATGTTTCATACATTTGTAATTTTGAAAGTTCTAAAATTGCAAAGCCTATAAATATTGGTTTATTATATGTTTTCTCAAAATTCTTTAGTTCTACTGCAGTAAGACTTTCAGAAAATACTTGTGCGTTTTTAAATGTAGGCTTTCCTAGCATACGATTATAACGAGCGATATCTTTAGGAGTATTTGTCAAGAGTTCTATATGTGTGTACTTGTCCACATTCTCCATTGTTTTCCCAAAGACTGAATTGTTTAAAAGTTTATAATTATTATCTTTAAAAAGGTTACCTTCTCTTTTTGCAATGTTTCGGCACCTAATGTTTTCCTCGATAAAAGCTTTCATGAATGCTCTTTGTTTAAATCTTATGACACTATGAACTTTTTTTAATTTCATACCTCGTGAGAGATAAAACTGGAGGAGTCTATAGTGACAAAGATAATAAGTTCGATCTGTTTGATCACAAAGAAGTTTCATTGTTGGAGGTTTATCTTGTGAGGTTTGCCATTCAGAAAGTTCATTGACATTGATCTTTTTTTTTACAGAAGCTAAAGGGAAATATCTTGTTCCTGATTTTATATCATCTGGATACTCGAGGTCACATTCTACAAAGTAACCTATTGGAGAATCTTTAGGAGTTGAAAGTATTTCTTTCATAAGAGTCTTTAGTGATTCTATTTCTGAGGATTCTATTTCAGTGGATTCTATTTCAGAGGAATATATCTCTTGAAAGTCACTTATTGGTAAATATTGAGTCATAATTCCTGAATATAAAGCTGTTGCATCTATATAAAGTATAAATAGAGGATTTTTCATTCCTTCTAATACTTCTTTTAGTTCCTCATTGTTAAGTTTCTTATATAGATCATCAGGATGTTTAGAAAGTATTCTACTTGTAGTTATTGCATTTCTAGCTTTTATTTCTATATTCCCCATTACTGAAGAGACTCCTCCGCTAATATTAGTTTTATTTTGATTAAACATATCGAGGTTAGTTAAAAGCTCTATAATCTTATCACCTTCTTCTATATTTGAAGTCCAAATGGTATATAATAAAGTATCCCAAGCTAAAGAGGGTGCTGTTATATAATTGTAAGGTTTAAGAACAAGAGACTTTGTAAATTCTTCAAAGCAATCTGCTAGAATATAAACATCTAGGGATAAGTACATGTCAGTATAATCTCCTAAAGTTTTACAGTTAAAAAGGTGAAACATTTTATTTGCTCGAGAATATTCTTGATCTGTAATCCCTGATTGTTGAAGTTGTGAAAAGAATGTTTCTTGGCTAGGAAGACTTGTTTCATTATATCTTTCAAATGAATTCATGTAATCATAAGGATATATTCCTTTTGCTAAACAAGTCGAGTATTCTTCTGCTGGTATATTATTTCTTTCCAAGAATTCTCGAGTGATTTTAAAATTTTCTGGTTTCATTGTTTTTGCTATAGCATCCAGAGACATTTGGAGAAAGTTTAACGAGTCTATAAATTTTAATTTTCCATATTCAACTGATTTATATTTTTCCTTTGTTAAGCCGATAACTTTGAAAAAGTTTTTAGCATTTTCTGCTAAATGTTTAATAAATAGATGTATGTCATAACCAAAGAGATTATGAAATATAACAGGTACAAATTTAGGAGTATGACAATTAAGATTGCAATTTTTATGGGCTGCTCCTCTATAATTATTTTCCTTTTTTAAATGATCATGATCGAGGGCTTTATCATCAGGAAGAATCTCTTGCTTACACATCCAACAATTGGAAGTGTTTTCATATTCTTCCTGTTGTTCAATTGAAATGTATATTTTATAGTTTGTTTTTAATACTTTAAATATTTCATGCTCTAGATCATTTATACTTTTAGTAAAGTGATCTAGAACCTCTTCTGAAGAAGTTCCTCTAAATGAATATTCTCTAGATTCTATGAGTTCAGGATAATTACTTTTAAATAATAGTTTATAAGCAGATGGTAATTGTTTAGTTTGTTTGATACTATTAGGTTTATTATTTTTTCTTAGAAAGGCTTTCAACCTTGTTGGTTTCTCCTTCTGTTTAGAGGCTTTCCAGGAATCCATGAGTTTATTTTTTTCTATTATTTTTAAATATTGGTTGACTAGATCTTGTTTATGATTTATAGATTCAAAGTCTCCGTAAATCACTCCTACTGTTTGTAGTAAATTTGAATAGTTTTTAAAATGCATCTCGGGGTTATTAGGCATTCTAATTAAAGCTGGTGAATCTTTTTCACAAAATCTTGCATGTTTAATCATAGAGTTTTTAGTTGTTGAATAATGAAGACATCTTTTACATGTTCCTCCTCCACTAGTTGGATTCTCTGGTGATGTAAAACTTTGAAAGTTTTTTATTAAAATATAATGTTGATTATTTTCATGTTCCAAGATTAAAAGATATATCTCCCTATCTTCGTTACCCTGTACTTCATAATCAGAAATATAAATTGGAATAATATCTCTCCTTCCACATCCCCATCCTTTAAGGTGTTCATAAATATTAAGTTTAAGATTATTTAGTTTTTCAAATTCTGGAATGTCTTCTAGTTTCATTGGATGAGTGAATCCCTTCGGAAATATTAATTCATTTTCATATTGTTTGTATTTTGAAACTCTTTGAGGGTCTGATTCTTGAGGATGTAAATGTGCAAGTATTGACCACATGAAACATTTATTATCCTTATTCTGTACATTTATAACATTTCTAGATCTAAAGGGTGTAGGAATATAAGATTTAGGATTTGGTGGTAATCCTCTCCAATAATCAATCACTAAAGATTGGAAAGAGTTGAATATTAAGTTTGAATCTCCTAATTCATTTTCAACCTCTTCTTGTTTTGCTTCTACTGCTTTAATTATTTCTTTGATGGTTTTATTAAATCCTCTAGTTGAAAATAAATATTTAAAAGGTATTCCAATTTCAACATCTAAGGGAATTGTCTTTTCCGATCCTTCCGGTCCTCTCCAGTATTTTGCTTTGATTGTGATTTTATATTTTATAACATTATACCTTGTTGATTTATAATTTTTTAAAGCTTCACTAAAAGAATTTTTAATATTTTTTTTATTTCTCTTTATATATTCTCCAGGAGTTGAAGGTCCATTGATTTCTAATTGAAATTCATCTATATGATTAAATTCATCCCAGTTATATTTTTCTTTTTCAACATGATCGGGTTCTCCTTCTGAGTGGCATTCCTCATTGTCAGAATTTTGTTTTTTACATTCTTTTATATGTTCTAAATAATAGAAATTTAGTTTTGTTGAAAAGTTGCAATTAGGACATGAAAATATTTCTCTAAGTTTCCCGATACAATTTTCAAAATATTTATTATATCCAGAATGAAGAAATCTTCCTTTACATTTAGGACAAAGTTTTGAATTTGTATCATTAAGATTATTTTCTTTTAATAAATGAGCTTTCGATTTCAAATGAGAAATTAATCCAGTTTTATTTTTAAAAACTTTATTGCAAATATTACAATTCATTTTTTAGAAAATTTTTTTATTGGATACTCAATTTTGATTTTTTATTTTTTAAATTATTTATTTTAAAATTAATAATTTAAAAAATATATTCTAAAAAATGAATGAATTGAATGAAGTTAAGTATCAAAGAATGATAGAAGATCCAAGAGTTGATGGTAGAGAATGAAAGGTATAGACATTAATGCTGTAGAAGTTGCTAATAAAAGACTAGATAAAATTAAAGGAAAGGGATTAAACTAGTAAGGAACTTGAATCGATGTTTTAAAATTTTAATTTTTTATAATTTGCAATCGGCTAACTAGCAACTTACAAACTAGCAACTTGACAAACTGTCGACTTGCTAAACTGTCGACTTGACAAACTAGCAGCTTGCAACTCGACGAGACTTACAAGTAGTGGGAATCTATCCCTAACGAGCGTAAGCCGACAAACGTTTCTCATAGTTTTATCAGTATTTTTCCCCGCTTTATCTTTGTTTATCTTTGTTTTTTTCTTGTATTATTGAATTTTTATTTTTTAAACCAAAATGTCCTCAAAATAAAGAAATTTAAAAATATAGGTTTTTAAGGGTTTTATGAGTATTTTTTTACGTTTATGGTGGAAAAATAGGTATAAAAAATGAATCGGTTGGGAGGCTTGCGCTCGTTAGGGATAGATTCCCACTTACCGCAACGTAATATAAATTTAAAAATACCGCAACGTAATATATTTTATTAAAATACCGCAACGTAATATATTTTTTTAAAATACCGCAACGTAATATAAATTTTAAAATACCGCAAAGTAATATATTTAAAAAAAAATTTTTAAATTTTAAAAAAAAAATTAAAAAAAAAATTTTAAAGAAAAAAAAATTTAAAAAAAAAAAAAAATTAAAAAAAAAATAAATTTAAAAACCCCCCTCCTGGGGGGTAAGGGGTATGACTCATATGTCTTTGTGACGTCATCGATGACGTCATATGTCTTTGTTCCCGGGTCCACACAATACAAAATAGCTCAATTAAAACTTTAGTTTGTCGCTTTGTGTGTTATACACACATGTTTTTACGATAAATTTGTATTTTTCGCGCGGTTAACGTAATTTTCTTGGATATTTATTCATATATTATATAGATCAAATTTAATTTTCTATAAAATAGCTTGATTAAAAATTATGTCTCGTATGTTGTGTGTAATACACACATGTTTTTACGATAAATTTGTATTTTTCATACAGTTAACGTAATTTTCTTAGGATTTTATTCATATATTATATAGATAAAATTTAATTTTCTATAAAATGGATTGATTAGAAATTATGTATCTTGTTTTGTGTGTAATACACACATGTTTTTACGATAAATTTGTATTTATTATACGTTAACATAATTTCCTTGGATATTTATTCATATATTATATAGATAAAATTTAATTTTCTATGAAATAGCTTGATTAAAAATTATGTCTCGTATGTTGTGTGTAATACACACATGTTTTTATGATAAATTTGTATTTTTCATACAGTTAACGTAATTTTCTTAGGATTTTATTCATATAATATATAGATAAAATTTAATTTTCTATAAAATGGATTGATTAGAAATTATGTATCTTGTTTTGTGTGTAATACACACATGTTTTTACGATAAATTTGTATTTATTATACGTTAACGTAATTTCCTTGTATATTTATTCATATATTATAGGGATAAAATTTAATTTTCTATAAAATGGATTGATCTAGAGTTTAAAATGTTGTATTATTTTATTACTTTGTTGCAATATTTTTATAATCTTATAACAATTTGCTTAAATATTTTACATCTGGTGAAATATTTCCGAAATATGTTATTACTTTGTTGTAATTTACTGAAAGACTTCACAATTTATTACAATATTCTTTTTAATTTGTTGTCCGTCTTCGAAATAATGTATTGATTTGTCCCAATTAACATCATTATTTTATTACTTTGTTGCAATATTTTTATTATTTTAGTTACAATTTGATAAATATTTTACAACTTTGTTGAAATTTTCTGAAATATGTTACTACTTTGTTGTAATATTTTCTAATCTTGTTACAATTTGCTTAATTATTTTACAACTGTTGAAAATTTATCTGAAATATGTTATTATTTTGTTACAATTTTATGAAAACGTTATTACTGTTTTGCAATTTGATGAAAAATGATATTACTTTGTGGGTTCATCACATTATTTTTATTAAATTATTATGAAAATGTTAAATAAGTCAACTTCAGCGTCAAAATGTGTTTTAAAATATATTGAAGTTTTAAAATACTGCAACGTAATGCATTTATTTTTCCTACCTCTTCCTTGATTTTGATTGGTCAGAATATATTTATTTTTCCTACCTCTTCCTTGTAATATATAAGCAGTAACTTTTCAAATGTTTGTCATTTAAACTTTTAATTTAACTTATATAAGTGAATAGTTTTTTATTCTCTATCTAATATTAATGATTATTTTCTTTTAGTGAACGGATGCAGTTTATATAAATTTTGTATTGCCGAAACTCATGAAGATGTGGAGAACTGTAAATCAGTTACATCATCATATTTCAAGATAAATGACTCTACCTTATCGGGTTACATGTGTCCGGAATGTCTCATTATATCACCAGGTAGGTGGTTAATGTTTGTACGACAACACGGACACCATCTTAGAAGATTCGAAGAAACGAAGAGCAGGATGATCACTAAAAGTAATACTCTTTCTACTATTAACAATTATTAATTTTTTATAGTACAATCGAAAATGAATACATCATACGATCCTAAGCAGATTAAAGAATATGTTACAAGTTATGTTATTTAAGTTGTTTAATATTAATTATAAATATAGTTAGACAAAACTCTGGCACCACAAAACGAAAGTCAATATTTTACGGAAATGGAGACTCTAACATACAATTGTGTCCACGTCGGGAGTCTGACTTAAATGGTTCTCGTGTTGAATTGACAAGCGATGTATCTGCAATTAATTCTCCTGACATTGTTGTTCCAGATTGTCTCATCAAAGAAATAGAAGATCATATTCAACGAATGGGTACAGTAAAAATCCAATTTGGACTTTGTGCAGAGTTTATCAAAGAGAATGGTGAAATTAAAAAATGGTGTTTGTCGAATAAAGCAATTACAATGTCATCTTCATTTATTAATGATGGAATTGAAAAATTAAAAGAAAAGTTGGAGAAATACACTCAACAAAGTAGTGGGTGGAGAATTCATAAAATATTAGAAGTTACTATGATTTTAACTAAATTATCAGACATAATACATGTATCTGGTAAGTTTATTTACATTATTATATATATAAATCAAGATATTTACTTAGGTTCAAGTTACATTAAAACGCCAAATTACCTGAAAAACTGCCAGGCTTTAGTTAATGTTCAAAATAATGATCAATTCTGCTTTTTATATAGCATACTGGCCGTATTACATTATGATGATATACGTCGGGATAGAGAAAGAACAACAAAATATAACTTAAGTGGTAATATATATATTTATAAATGTCATAAATCATTGAATTTTGTTTTTAAGACTTAAAATGGAAATTTGAATGGTTTCCCATGAAGTTGGTTAACATTTGCCAATTTGAAGCAATGAATCCAAATCTAGCGATCAATGTTCTCAAATATAATAAAGATCCAATTAAACAAAAATCTAATGATATTTTCAAGAATCCGTTCGTTGACTTGGTATATAGAAGTACTTCGACGGGATCTCAGATATATCTCTTATTGATTGAAGAAGGTAATCCTTTAATCATTAAAAATATTAACTAAATTTTAGAATTAAATTATCATTTTTTGGCTGTAACTAATCTCGATCGACTGCTCAATTACAGAGATAGAGTAGAAGGAGTCAGAATCCAATCACATTGGTGTCATACGTGTCTTCATGGGTTTCAAAAACGTCCTGCTTTTGAAAGACATATAGGTCTTTGTAGGAAGAATGTGGAGCGGACGACTCTATACTCAATGCCAGAGAATAAATATATCGAATTTAAAGACTGGAGTAAAACTATAAAACAGCCGTTTGTTGTCTACGCGGACTTTGAATCAATATTACCTCTAGATGACAAACACTTCCAAAAACATGAGACGATTGCATCTGAATTTGTGCTTCTTCATCAAGGTTGTCCGATCCGAAATGAAACATTTGTTGAGAAAAACTTCATCATTCAGTTCATACAAGCATTGGATGATATAGCTAGGAACATAGTTTATCCGTGGTATAAAATTAATGGATCAAAGGAAATGATGGAACTCACTTGGGAACAGCAGGAAGAATTCACGACTCAAACTCATTGCTACCTTTGTAAAAAGATTATCAATATACCTGTTCGAGATCATGATCATTTTACTGGTCAATATCTCGGAGCAGCGTGTCAAGATTATAATTTGGCTAGAAGAATCAATCCGTCTTTACCTGTTGTATTTCATAATCTTCGTTGATATGACATTCATCATATATTAAAATATGCAATTGGAAAATTCCCCGATTGGAATTTAATTGTTATTCCTCAATCAACAGAAAAGTTTCTCACACTTACAGCGACATCGAAAGGCAGAAGAATTAGATTCATTGATTCTTTACAATTTTTAAATAGCAGCTTGGCAAATTTATCAAAAAATTTACCATGTCTTCCACTGACCTCAGATGTTTTCAAATCACAGATGATGACTTGTAAAACCATTTTTCCTTATGATACGGCTACACCAATGGATGTTTTACAGTCAATAACAGAATTACCACCGATTTGGGAAGGAGTTAGTCAAGAAGATTATATACATGCAAATCGAATCTGGCAACAATACAACTGTGAGACAATGCTAGATTACATGCTCGTATATCTCAAGCTGGATGTTTTTCTGTTGGCCGATGTTAATCGTGCTGTAGAATTCAAGCAAGTGGCTATTTTCAAAGGCTATGTTGATTACAATACCAAAATGAGAGCAGCTAGTACAGATTCGTTTCAGCGAGATTATTATAAGTTAAAGAACAACAGTTTATACGGTAAAACTGTGGAAAACTTGAAGAAACGTATAAATTTGAGATTATGCAGCTAAAGCAAAAGATTGATAACTTATTGTAGTAATCCTATGTTTCGTCGTAGCATCAAGATTGCGGATGATCTCATTGCTGTTATACTCAATAAGGAAATTGTGTGTTTAGATAGACCAATGTATATTGGACAAACCGTACTTGATTTATTCAAACTTCGCATGTACCAGTTTCAATATAAAGAGTTGCAAAAATATCGCGACGAATTCAATTGTCAAATTAATATCGTAGCTGGTGACACAGATTCCTTCTTTTTAGAGTGTAAAAATGTAGATTTACGCTTACAACTATATCCAAAAATGATTGCCGATGGGCTCCTAGATACTTCAAATTATCCAGTGACTGATCCATTGTTCTCAGATAAAATTTGTTCGGTAATCGGGAAAGTTAAGGATGAGAATAAAGGAAATCAATATAAAGAATGGGTTTTTCTTCGACCCAAGTGCTACTCACTCCAAGGCGATAAAAACACTCTAAAAGCCAAAGGAATAAGACTTACAAACTCTAATCTTACACATGAAGCCTATAAAAAAGTGTATACTGATGGTGGAACAGTGAGCATCCCACAAAAAAGAATAGGAAGTGTCAATCATCAGTTGTATACTTTCATGACAGAAAAACGAGCTCTCCAATGTTTGGACGATAAAAGGTATTGGTACAATTGTAATGAAAGTTATGCCTACGGTCACTATAAGATTCGCCAAATGCATATTGCAACTGCTATGTCTAGAAATGAATGCAAATCGAAACAAGCACTTTAACAATTAAATTTATGTGAATAATAAAATATATATTGTGAATTATTTGACTTAGTTAATTAAAATGTGTTTTATCATTTAATTATTTATTTGTCCAATTAATTTAGATAATTAGTTTCAAGTAAGAAATATTATTTTTGTGTTTATTTTATTTATTCATTTATTTTTTCCGAAAAATTAATATCCGGTTTATCTAAAATTAAATCATCTTTCTATTTTATAATAAATTAAATAATTTCTAATTAAAATTTTATTCGAATTGAAATATTATTGTTACAATTTACACTCTTGTTAGAATATAATTTAAATGTAAAATTAAAAAAAAAATCAATTAAATAACGTAAGTAATTAAAATAAAATATTAATAAATAATTAATTAATTAAATGTAATAAATTGAAAATTAACTAAAGTAATTAATTAAAACAAAAAACATAATAAATAAAATGATTCGATTGACCTTTATTTGATCTGGACATTGGGATGACCTTGAAAGTGCGCTGGAGTCCTCACTACATACTACTTGTACTTTATTCTAAGACTGACCGGATTCGCAAGTAATTAGAATAAATATTTGTTTAAAATGTCAATTTCGCAGGTTTATATAAACTTATTATTTATATATGTTCGTAAAGTTGTCTCTGAAAAATCAAAAACCAAAAATGAACAATTCGATGAACAATTCCAGTAATATTTTACGTGCTCTCTTAACGAACAGCAATGGTAATTTATTATTATTATTATTAATATTTCTAATTATTTATTTTCAGATAATTTAGATTGGTATGATGTGTCTGAAAATGAAGAACTGTTGGATTTGGAACATATTTTCGGTGAATTTTTTAAATTTGAGTTATTAATATTATTATTGTCTTAGAACCAATAAAAATTGAAGATGATAACGATGCTTCAATTATTATTATTGAGGACGATGTTATAGGTAAATTTATTTATTTATTTATTAAATTATTTAATAAATTATTATTGATACAGAAAATGATGCCACCGTTTCTATTGAGGAGGAAAGAGAAATTAATGCCCCCGTTTCTATTGGGGAGGAAACAGATTTGGAGGAGACTTGTTAGTATTAATTTATTTTTAAGTATATTTTTTATAAAGTTTATTTTTAAGTTTATTTTATAAGCTTTAAATGTATATAAATAAATATTATTACTATAATATCAGTATATGATGTATATAAGTATGTATATAAAATATACAGTATATACATATTTATGCTAATTTTTTTTCTATCGTCATATAGTTTGCAGTCAGCATGCAACTATTGTTCTGATCATAATAATAATATTAATAATAATAATAATAATAATAATAATAATAATAATAATAATAATAATAATCATAATAATAATCATAATAATCATAATAATAATAATAATCATAATAATAATCATAATAATCATAATAATAATAATGATATAGTTATTATATAGTTTCAATCCAACAAGTCAAAATTTAATTTAATAATCTCCATTTTATTGAAACAATTTAAATTTTCAACAATCAATATTCTCATACATACATTGAAACCGTATTTTATATTTTATACGCCATGTTTACAAGTTTACAGATTTTTTCTGTGACCAAGCTATGTTGCAAGCGATGTGATTTCCAGTGTACCGGGGAAAGTATGCAATAGAGTTGAATCAACAATATTGTATACTTACCTGGCGCCTAGAGAAATCTTCGTGTCTCCCGCATAGTACTGCTGAGAGCCAAAAGCTCGAAACTAGTCTACTATTGGGATTTGCACTGGGTATCACAAAGCTTGTACTGTTTATTTTATTCAAGTGAGACATCCGACAAAAATATTTAACACCATTACTTTATATATTATATATATAATTGTCACTTATAATTGTCATATTACTGTCAGATATATAATTATAAAGTAAGTACCCAAAATAATTAAATATAAAAATATTAAAAACAAATTGTTTGTTTATTCAGATATTCAAACTACCTATCGAAAATTAATGTTTGATTAATATGATAAATTAATTTTTAAAATAGAAAAATAAATGCCCCACATAAATATCAATAAATACATGATAATAATATTGAATAAAAACATTGCAATAACTCTACAATAAAATTACATTATGAATACACTTTTTATGATTAATATTTTTTCAATAATTTATAAATATATTTGATATATATTTATTATTTATCAGGTCCATTATACCCACGATACTGTGTATCGTCAATCGGTCATAGTTTGATATGCCACAAAAATATGAAGAAATATTATCGCCAACCTTTTAATGGCATCAACTTTTTTATTTGCCCCATATGCAAAACTTCCCAGAGTGTAAGGTATAAGGAATTTTATAGTCAACATTCTCAGCACTTAAATTCTTTCAAAACAAATAAAAAAGAACTGTTTAAAATAATAAATAAGAATAACATTGAAATTGTAAATATTTTATATAATAACACAAAAAAGAAATCTAATAAAAGACCTGCTGAACATAGGGTGTCTAAAATTAAAAATAAAATTATAAAAACTGAAGTCATTGAGATCAGTGACGACGAAATTATTAAAAATGAAGTCATTCTACTCAATGATGACGAATGTAATAATATTATATATACTATAAATCATGATATTATAAATGATAATATTAATACTATAAATACTATAAATGAAAATATAAATAATGATAATACTATAAATACTATAAATCAAATAGGTGGATCATCTTTAGCGATTGAGCCGATAATAGAATCAAATTTAAATGAAGCCATTCGAACTATTCGATTTGATATTGCCGATTCACAATTAATTAAAATTATAATAACGGATAGGATCACTGAAAAGTTAACATCTGAAATAAATAACATGGGTAGCGTCAAAATTCAATTCGCTATTCTTATAAGATTTGAAAAAGATGGGGAAATCCGTGACAACTACTTTTCAAATAAAGCCAAGATCTTTTCGGATAACTTTTTAATTGAGGGGGTTAATAAGTTAAACGAAAAAATTGAAAAGTTTACCTATTTAGGTAGTGGCTAGAGAGTAATTAATATCTTAGAGATTGATTTCATTCTGACTAAATTTGCTCCTATTTGTCGCCTATCTGGTCATAGTTACATTCGTACACCTGCAGATTTGAAATCTAAAGGAGCAATTATAAATGTTAAAAATAAGGATCATAAGTGTTTTCTTTATAGTATTCTCGCGCTCTTGAAAAAAGATGAAATAGGTAGCCACCCTGAAAGAGTTTCAAAATATGAAAATCTTTTAAATATTCTTAATTACAATGAAATCACGGATTGTCCGATGAAATTGTGTAATATACCTAAATTCGAAAAGAAAAATTTAGACTTAAATCTCGCCATAAATGTTCTGGCTTATACCCCTACTGTGATAGTTGATGATGATCAGGTTCCTAATGACTATGTTTTTAAACACTCCCACTTAAGTATAATTCACAGATCAACGGTTACTGGCGGTACTCCAATTTATTTATTACTCTTGGAAAATAAGGATAATTATCATTACACCGCAGTGACCAACATTACACGTTTAATGAACTGCCATCGTAATAATGACTGTAGTATTCAAATAAGATGCAAATGTTGCCCACATTGTCTTAACGGTTTTCGAATGGACAATACTTTCACTAAACATGTAGCCCTATGCAGTAAAAATCAAACGTGTACAACCCTTTACACTTTACCCGAAAATAAATATTTAGAGTTTCAAAATCATTCAAAGAGAATCACCCCACCCTTTGTTATTTATGCCGATTTTGAATCGGTTTTACCTAAAGATGTTAAACATCATCAAATACATTTACCTATTTCAGCAGGTCTTTTATTAATAAATAATCTTAACAATAGAAAATTGTATTACGAGTTTTATGGTCTTGATTGTATACCTCAATTTCTTAAAAAAGTAGAGCAAATTGCTGTCACAATTGTCCTACCTTATTATGAGCTTGTAGGGAAAAAACGGTTAGGACCTATGACTTTTGCTGAGGAACGACAATTCAAATCTTGTAGGAACTGCTATCTTTGCAAGAAGGTTTTATCCCTTGCTGTTCGAGATCATGACCATTTTACTGGTAATTATCTCGGTGCAGCCTGTAGGAAATGTAATTGGCTCGCAGAATTTATAAACAGTTACCGATTGTATTTCATAATTTACGAGGCTACGACTTACACCATATTTTGAAATATGGTCTCAATGGCTTTCCTTCTTGGAATTTGGATATAATACCCACAAGCACAGAGAAATTTATCTCGATGATTGTTCACATTAAAAAATTAGCTGTTCGTTTTATCGACAGCATGCAATTTGTTAATTGTTCTTTGGCTAAGGCTGTAAAAACTCTAACTGATCTTCCTTTGACTTCGTCGGTTTTTGATAGGCTAATAATAGATGCTAAAGCCATATTTCCTTATGATTATGCAACTGATTTGGATGTACTTGAAACCACTTATGAATTGCCTCCTATTTGGTCTGGTGTTACTGAAGATGAGTATGCTAAGGCTCAACTTATTTGGACTCAACAACGTTGTACTAAATTGGCTGACTATATGTTAACTTATCAAAAATTGGATGTATTCCTCCTTGCGGACTATTTCCAACAATTCCGTGCCAAGGCCATTGCATACAATGGTCTAGAACCTCTAAACTTTTATGGTATTCCGGGTATGTCATGGGCCTCAGCGCTTATGACATTAACTGAGCCTATAGAACTTTTACAGGACATGGAAATGTTCAATTTTTACGAAGGAGGAATACGTGGTGGGTTAACATTTGTTAACAAACATTACGTTGCTGCTTCTGATAATACAGAATTATTATATATTGATATAAATAATCTGTATGGTTGGGCTCTTAGCCAAAATCTTCCTTTTGCTGATTTCACTTGGGTGTATGATGGATTGAATGATGTATTGCTTGAGTGCATGAATGCTGACATTGAAATCCTTCCCTATGGCTATACCATAGAAGTGGATATAGATATTCCAGAAATTTTTCATGATTTTTTAAATGACTTTCCTCTTGCTCCTGAGAAAATGTGCCCGCCTGGTTCGAAAGTTGAGAAGTTGATGCTCACGCATTGGCCAAAAAAGAACCATGTTCTTCATTGGAGGCTTCTCAAGCTTTATTTGTCTCTTGGTGCCAAAGTTGTACACATCCATAGGGCTATAAAATTCAAGCAAGCACCGATTTTTAAAAATTATATAAATAAAAATACACAGCTAAGAGATGAAGCAAGCAGTGAACTGTACAGAGATTTATTCAAATTGTATAATAATAGCTTGTACGGTAAATCCGTTGAAAACCTTAAGAAGAGATTAAATTTACGACTATGTAATTCCGCGGAAAAATTAATTACATATTCATCAAAACCATCATTTAGAAAAACCATCAAAATTGATGATCTTTTTGGTGTACATCTCAATAAGGAGTCTATATGTTTGGATAGACCCAGCTACATCGGACATTCAGTGCTGGATTTATCCAAACTAAGGATGTATCAATTACAGTACATAGAATTAGCAAAATATAGGAGTCAGTTTAACTGTGATATAAATATAGTTGCGGGTGATACCGATAGTTTCTTCTTAGAGGTCAAAAATGTAAAGCTTGACGTTCTTTTGCCAGCGATGACTTCGGATGACTTGTTAGACACCTCAAATTATGATCCCTCTCATCCTTTATATTCTAGGAGACTCGACTCAGTTATAGGAAAGTTTACGGATGAAAGTAAGGGTGTAGGATATAGTGAGTGGGTTTTCTTGCGACCAAAGTGCTACAGTCTTTTAGGAAATAAATTTACTATGGGAGCTAAAGGCGTATAATTACCAGGTACAGATATAAAACATCAATCCTATTTAGACTGTTACAACAACAACACAGTTATTTCTGTACCTCAGACTAGAATAGGAACCCGAAATCAACAGCTTTTTACCTTTAAAAACTCAAAGATTGCTTTAACTAATCATGATGATAAAAGAGCTTGGGTAGAGAAAAACTCTAGTTTTGCATATGGTCATTATTTAGGGGTTGATGTCATTGATGATGACGATGATATTCAATCAGGAGCAGATCCCGATCTCATCAATCAACATCTACAAGATTAATTTAATTCGGTGATCGGACTTGTTTGAATTTTTGTAAAATAGAAATTATTGTAAAGTCTCTTTTTCGTTTTATAATTATCGGTTTTATTTTTATTTATTTTTTTTTAATAATTTGATGTGTAAAAGTACTTTATTAGGATGTAGTTTGTTAATAAAAATAATAATAAAAATAATAATAATATTAAAAATAATAATACTTACTATATTGTGTACAAACATTATATCTTCAAATATATAACCATTGGATAGAGCTCTTCGAGACCTTTTAATGAACCATTAGTCAATATAATCTATCGAAGGTAATCCATAAAATTCAAATTTAGTTACATTTGTAAAGAAAATCAAGTATCGGTTTTGTTTTTACCTTGCGGACATGTAATTGTATGTTCTAAATGCCATGATTCAAATGTTTCCAAATATAAAGCATGTTCAATGTATATTAATGAGTATCATACTATATACATTTAATAAACATTTATTTCTTTACCTTTGTTATTAATACTTTGAATATTGTAAATAATAAAACTATGTATCAAATAATAATATTCAAAATAAACCAAATTTACAAACTACCGCCCAGCCCCTTCGGGGCGGGCGGCGGTCGAGCAGGAGGCGGTTGTGTATGTCGATGATTTTAATTTTATTAAATGCATTTGTTTGATTTCAGAATTCGAATTGTGTGACTAACCTTGTTAAATTTTGAGTTGATGTATTCGAGTGGAAAAAAATGATTGACAAGGACTATCTTATAGTCGAAAATTCTTTCATTAAATACATTATTTGCAGCAAAAGGCTTAAATTATCATTTTATTGTTATTATTATTATTATTATTATTATTATTATTATTATTATTATTATTATTATTATTATTATTATTATTATTAATATTATTATTATTATTATTATTATTTACCACTCATCTATTTTTATCTTCTATTTTCTTAATCTCAGTGTAAAATAGAAATAATTATCCAAATTCATAAACAAAATGAAAGTAAAGAATGCTATTTATTACTTGTTAATAAGTAGTAATGATGTGTTGTTTTATTAAATTTATATTTGATATTTGACCATTTAATCGCACAATAGGTATCTTAATATTTTTGAAATATTTTCGAGATACCAAAAAGAAAGAGTATACATTTTGTTTAAAGTTTGCAACAGTTTGATGTTTTAAAAAATAATTGAAAATCGGGAAGCAGTGAAAAAGAATGGGGACAAGCTAACAAAACAATAGTAAAATTAAATCCTTTATTTACTGATTACATTTGTGCAGTGCACTGTTAAAGTAGCCATCACTATTTACTTATTTGTCATAAACATCCGTCAAAATTTATAATCTACAAAGTGAATGCTGTAAATCTGCCAATATTAACAAATACATATTTATTACATTATTATAAACATCATGTGAAATATATGCGTAAATTAGTGAATTTTAACTGTGGAAAACTTCAAGTTTTTTTTTAATTCTGGGAAATGTATTCTATAATTGATTATTAAAACAAAAATTTATTCATGTATATAGTGTACGTATTATAATTTAATCAAAATTAATTTGAATAGCAAAATGAAATTTTGTTTATATTTGCACGCACCAAAACAAAATTGACCTTGACCTAAAAAAAATTTGACCTTGACCTTAAAATATACATTATTATACGTGATTTATTTGTTCTTAATGTGATGTGTACTTTATTTTGGATTATTTTGTGTATAATCATAGATTTTAATTCAACTTTGTGCGGTTTCGATGATATGTATTTTCGGCTTATTAAAACAAGCTCTAAATTTTTGACTCTAGCCCAGCGTTAGCCAGTAAATTTAATTAACATTATAGTTGTAATTCATAGAAATATTGAGAAAGAAAGAATCCTGCTTGACAGGAGTCATTGTTCTCTCTCTGATATCGATTTATATTTGCAGGAGGAAATTTTGATTTCATTTCAATAATTTCCTCATTCAGTATTGGAAACTTTCATTTTTTTCAAGAGGAAATTATTTTATTTGATTTTCAGTTAAATTGATTGGTAAAATAAAATTTCCATTTCCTATTCCGTAATTTTCCATACAATAATTAAAGCATTGTTGCTTTGATTAATTTATAATTACAATTTGAATTAAAATCTTTAAGAATCAAAGCAGTTCAAATGACAATGCCGAAAATGTGCATTAAACAATGAAAACATGGTCTATTATTATAAATAAAACAACTGAAAGTAAAATATAAATTCTAAATAGAAATAATGAATAGTTATTTTACTGGATAAATTATAAATCAAAAATTAATTAATTATTATTGTTAAATCACATTCACTCCTTATTTTTAAGGGACTTTTAAAATTTGATTAAATTCATATGAAAGAAATGATAATTTAATGTATTAGTTGTATCAATTGAAAGTAAAGACAATTTTATTTTAATAATCACAAAAACGCGATTTGCGTTGTTTAAATATTCACAATATAAGTTAAATCCATCTCTAGATCCATCTTTAAATTTGTAGCAAAAATCTTGAAACTAACATTATATATTTAATCAAAGAATTTATAAATAACAAGTTTTAATTAATTCACAAAAACCGCCAATTCCAAATTATTTAAACAAAAAGATATCTAACTCTCCCCTTCTTAAGAATTTTTCCACTTCTTCAGCCACTCAATTCTTTTTTCTTTCGTTCCTTCTTGTGAATGCAGTTCGACTCGATGAGGTGATAGAAATCTGGCGATTTTATACGGGTCATCGTATTGCATACCATCTTTGTGCCTGTTCTGCGGCTCTTTACGTACGAGTACCTACTCCCCCACCTCGAAAGCACGAGTGCCCCTCTTTGTCTTATCCATAGCTCTCATAGTGTCTGCGGCTTTACTCGAGTTAAATCTCGCGTCTTCGATTCTTTCGCTTCTTGATATCTCGGTTTGTTTCAGGTTAGAGTGTAGGTTAACACTCCGTCCATAAATTATCTCAAATGGTGATAAACCTGTAACACTTTGTCGACTGCTATTTATAGTGAACTCTATTCTGGGTAGAGGTTCGTGCCAGTTTCTCTCTTCACATTTGCCTGCCAATGTTGCTGTAATAAGATCTCTTATCGTTCGTATGGCTCTTTCGACTAAACCATTTGATTGGTGCTGGTAAGGTGAGATGAATTCCTGTTTGATTCCAAGTTTCTGTCTTAGGAAATTCCCTTCGAAATTTCGGCCTCTATCTGTTAAAATGCTCTTCGGTTTTCCAAATCGATAGATCCAACTATTAAGTATTGTTTTGAAAATGGTCCCTTCGTCTTGCTTTGTGTGCAGTTAAAGAAATCAGTTTGCTAAAAGGTCCACCATTACTATCATATAATTTTTTATGGCGTTTATTTCCATGTAAGCCACATCTATAACAATCTGTTCTAGGAATTCAGAGCTATATCTAGGAATAAATGTTTCCTTGGTTCTTGTCTGATCAATCATTCTCTTAGCGCAGATCTCGCAACATCGTAAACAGAGTTGGATTGTTTCTTGCATTTTCGGCCAATAAAATATCTTTGCCATATAATGAAATAATTTCTTAACTCCAATGTGACATAGTTATTCATGTAGCGTTGTTGTTAACAGGCCTGCAAATGTTTCTGTTCTTTTCTACTGTTATTAATCCTCCGTCAATTCGTGTATTTTTTACGTTAAAAGGAAAACAATTCTCTTTCTCCCGTGTACATCCATTTTCCAATATCTCTCGCTCTCGAAACTAAATGTCCTTTTGTTGTTGTTCCCATACTTTTTCCAGGCTTCTATTTATTAGATAGTATATATATATATATATATATATATATATATCTAATCCAGCTTGGAATACGTCTGTGATCCATTGGCCGAAAGACTGATGGACAGCTTGACCAGTTTGGAACATCGTTTTATAGGATATAGTTAGAATTAAGGAGAGATCCCTGCTCAAATTTTATGAGAAGTATGACACTAAATTTATTAACTTAAAAATAAGGGCCGATCCCTGCCCAAATATTTGAAGAAAACAATAGGAAACATCCAGAAATGAGAACCATAGTTAAATGAAGGCATTCCAATGATCCAACAATAAAAATAGACAATGAATAATGACGTAAGATCTTCTATTGGCAGTCAAGAACCTGTAAGGAAAATACAATGAGGACTAGTTTTAGCAATAGAGCTCATCTGCTCATTGATTTTCAATCATTGGGTACACAAATGGTCTAAAATACAATAATCGTGAAGGCGATTAGGAAGAATTCGATACAATTACAATACATTAAGGGAAATAGTGAATCAATATTAGTTCCTCTAAGAAATTATATCGTTTAATCAGGTTGTGATGAATGTTATTGCACAGTGAATTAATTTAGATTTATGGTTTAAAACATTGTTTGATTAATTTTCTAATAATTATCCAGGGTATACTTCAGTCGCTTTAGGTTAATGACCAATTTACTTGGTTTTATGTTTTGACAATGAAATATTTAGAGATAGTTCGGATTGATATCAGCATTAAACTATTTTTATCTTTATTTAGGATGTTATAGGCGAACAATGACAAAAGTTGAAAAATATTGACTTAAGAGAGGAATTTTGGACATCGACAACAACTAAACAAAATTGATCTTTATCACACATATGCACTCATGCGCACTCATCTTGAAGAAATACAAAAATGTTGCGGTCAGCAAATATGTGGGTGACGTCACCCTCTATATTTTAGTCGAAATAATATTTTGAAAATCTCAAACTATCGCGCTACAGTGAGATACAACAAAAAGGTTATAATTATAAATGACATTGGATCATTTCTGCCATGTGATGGCTTCCTCTATCACGGCATCACGAGACCAATCTGAATATTTTATTGATTTACTCTTCCGAATGCTGACATTTGCTAAATCGATCACATCAACATTTAGAATTTAGGTTAAAATTAGATAGGCAGATCCCTGTTAGATTTTTCGAAGAATACTTTGAATATTGTAGAAAGTATAGTACAACATTTATTAACTTGGAAAGAAGGGCCGATTCCTGCTCAAACATTTGGAAGATAATATTAGAAGACATCTATTATAGAGGACCATAATTACATAAATCAATAAAAAGCATCAAAGAAAGAAATAGCTAATGAATAATGACGTAACACCTTCCATCGGCAGTCCAGAATCCGAAAATGAAAATATCACGAGGATTAGTTTAGCAAAAGAGTTCACATGCTTATAAATTTTCAGCGATTTTGTACAGCATCAATATAATCGTAGCCATGGTTGCACAGATGGTATAAAGACAATAGTCATGAAGGCGTTAGGAAGGAATCCATAAATACGCCTACTACATTTAAAAATGACACAACCCTAAGCGACCCAACAGTTCCTTTATACATTATTATACGTGTTTTATTTGTTCTTAATGTGATGTGTACTTTATTTTGGATTATTTTGTGTATAATCATAGATTTTAATTCAACTTGGTGCGGTTTTGATGATATGTACTTTTGGCTTATTAAAACAAGCTCTAAATTTTTGACTCTAGCCCAGCGTTAGCCAGTAAATTTAATTAACATTATAGTAGTAATTCATAGAAATATTGAGAAAGAAAGAATCCTGCTTGACAGGAGTCATTGTTCTCTCTCTGATATCGATTTATATTTGCAGGAGGAAATTTTGACTTCATTTCAATAATTTCCTGATTCAGTATTGAAAACTTTCATTTTTTTCAAGAGGAAATTATTTTATTTGATTTTCAGTTAAATTGATTGGTAAAATAAAATTTCCATTTCCTATTCCGTAATTTTCCATAAAAAAATTATAAAATTATTGCTTTGATTAATTTATAATTACATTTTGAATTAAAATCTTTAAGAATCAAAGCAGTTCAAATGACAATGCCGAAAATGTGGAATAAGCAATAAAAACATGGTCTATTATAATAATTAAAAGCACTGAAAGTCAAGTTATAAACTCAATAGTTATTTTACTGGATAAATTATAAATCAAAAATTAATTAATTATTATTGTTAAATCACATTCACTCCTTATTTTTAAGGGACTTTTAAAATTTGATTAAATTCATATGTAAGAAATGATAATTTAATGTACTAGTTGTATCAATTGAAAAAAAAGACAATATTATTTTAATAATCACAAAAACTCGATTTGTGTTGTTTAAATATTTATAATATAAGTAATTATATATGAAATCTTTATTGAAATAATTAATTTAAAATGATAAATAAATGCAATTAAATATGTTTATTTAGAAATATTTCAATTATTTGATGATATCGATTCAGGATATGATAATGTTTCTGATGGTAAATTAATAACTATTGCTTTTATCAATTCATATTATTGGGCCTATTCATAGACCAAATTGATAAGAGTGAAGAAGAGGAAGAAAACGGCAATTCTAACGAAGATTTGGAAAATAACTCAGATGAAATTCTGATACAAATGTGTTTAGTAAAATGAAGAGAATACAGAAAAAAGAGTGAAATTATATATGATAACTTGAATGATTATCTGGCAATTCCTAACAAAACTAAACCCGAAAATGTGATGATATGTTTATTGGATTCTAGTTTCTTTGATAATGAGCCAGTCGAATGTGATGATGCATGCTTATCAAATGTTTCTAATCCAATGAGAATGATTTATTATTTATCCCATATTCTATTGGCCAAGTAAATATAATTACCAATTGGCATTTATTATAATTACGCTACCGCCACATCAATCTATGAATTTGCATCCAAAAATGATGAATTGCTGCTCAGGTCCAAAATTGAAAGATTATGACAATATTAAACAAACATTTGAATAAAAAATTGATTTATTTGTGTCATCGATCTGATTTTAATTTATGCTTTGCGTTATTTGATATGTTAAATTTATTATTTGATTCTGTTATAAATTTTATTTATAAATTGCGCTGAATAATTTAATTGGATAATTGATGAAATGATAAAAGGAAAATGATCAAATAAATATTGATATCAAATTGGATCATTCAATGGACATTTTAGAGAATTTATTGATCTATTTTTATTGTTGCTCACCATTTTGAATTCCATTTTTATCTATCCAATTAAATTCGAGTATCAGAAATTTAAATATAATTTATAATATAATAAAAATTAATAAAATAAAATTGGCAACATAAAAATTATTTATTGGCCCTTGGAGTAATGACTGGTGAGTACAGATGGCTGTGCCAGGATCCATGACATGTATTGGGTTTTTCATTTTATTATCTGCACATCAATAATTGACTTTGTGAATTTATTAATTAATTACTTTTAAATAATATTATTAATTATAATTATTATTTATTATTATTATCATTGATTATTATTATTATTGATTATTATTATTATCACTGATTATTTTATTCTTATTAGGGGTAAATATTTGAAACAATAAAGTGATAATTTAAGCCTTTGTCCTAGCTTAGAAAATTTTAGAAAAAGTATGAGTCATAAAAATTTTTTGCTAAGGGGGGGGGGGCATGTCTCTGTTTTAACTTAGACAATTTTTGAAAAGTATGAGTCATAAGAAGTTTTTGCTAGGGGTGGGGGGGGGGTTTCATGTCTTTGTTCTAACTTAGAAAAATTTTGAAAAAGTATAGTCATAAAAATTTTTTAATCGAGCACTTTCCCATAATTATTTTAAATTTTGATCCAATAGATGATAATTCAATACATTATAACTCTTTATTATCATCGATTAGTAAAAGAAATATAAAAATCTCATTTGGGAACGTCTCGCAAAGTCTCTATTCGACTGGAAATTAAAAATAATTGTGAGTTGAGAGCTGACAATTCCTAAAAGATCTGGAATGCATATTGTTGTTACGATCTTTGTTTATTATAATCACTTATATTGTATAAAAACAACAATGGAAATAAATATCAAATAAACATTCAAATTCCTGAAATTAAAGATTTCTGTTCAGTTTGGAACGTAAGAATGATTCTTTTGGTTAAAATGGAATTTCGAAATCAAATTGGATGTGAATTTTCTTTTTAATATGGAAAATCCCGCAATAAAAACTAGAAAACCTAGCAGTTGGAACGAAGACAAAATGGACTATTCTTCAGCAATAACCAATCGTTATCGGGATGAATTTGAAGGAAGAAAGACCCACAGCGCCCGAAAATTCCAATTCGCAGTACTAAGGTCAAAAAACACATAAAACAGGCTAGGAAGAGAGCTACTTATGGTGCCCTGCAGAGACTATTACAGAGGGACAGGAGTGCCGCCTTGAACGTAAGCTGGATAGTCTGCTGCACGAGGATGATCCGCTACCGGCGGAGGTGATTATAGGAAATAATTATTTAAGAGAATATCCAATCCCAATACCCGGCCTGTCCAACAATAACTGTGGATAAATCAGTAGCTGAACATATCTCAGAGGAAGAAATACATCAACATAGAAAAACTTAATTAAAAACATTCAACAAACACGTATTCACTGCATTCTGCACATTGATTTTAGGATTAAAAGATCTTATCAATAATGCTTCACATATCACACGCTCAAAACAATTATCAAAATATTTGATAAGATTTTAAAATCACACATTACTAATTCTCTCATACAGACTTTATAGTGATCGCTCGACACTGTTCTTGAACTTGAGTACAGATACTTCCCGTCATCTCTGTACTCGATATATGATATGTGAAGCATTATTGATAAGATCTTTTAATTCTAAACTCAATCTGCAGAATAATAATAGTTATTAACATAATAATAGTTATGTAATAATAATTAAAGTAATATTTTTAAAAAAGTTTTAAAAGTTTAAATATAATTGATTATTAAAAATTATTTATAAAAAGTAATTGTTTAAAATTTTTATTTATAATTTAAAATTTATAGATTTTAAAATTTTTTTATATATTATCAATATAATATAGTTATTCATCCCTAGTGAATGTAGGTAATATGATGATGATAGTGATGCTATCGAAATATATAGTGAAAAAGATGAACGAATGGCGAATATGTAAATTATTGAATATATATATCGAAACATTTAGCATATTTGTAATAATATAATTTGTTGAGCAATTGTTATTATTATTGAAAACATTTATTGGCATAAATTTAAAGTATTTGAGATGACATACTTTACATGTCCCCCCGTTTCAGCATAATTGTTGTCTAACGCATCGTCTATATCCCGAATTTTTGGCATTAGTTGCTACGATAATTTAACCATTTCCTCCAACCCCATTCCCACTATATCCAGAGTTACATGTACAAATTCTTCCGCCAATTCCTTTAAACATTATTTAAAATTAATACATTGTCTTCCAAATTAGTTATAAATCACTACATGTTCTAAAATATTTTCATTAAATACATTATTCGCAGAAAAAGGCTTAAATTATCACTTTATTGTTTTAAATATTTACCCCTAATAAGAATAAAATAAACATTGATAATAATAATAATCAATAATAATAATAATCAATGATAATAATAATAAATAATAATTGTAATTAATAATATTATTTAAAAGTAATTAATTAATAATAAATTCATAAAATCAATTATTGATGTGCAGATGATAAAATGAAGAACCCAATAAATGTTATGGATCCTGGCACATCCATCTGTACTCACCAGTGATTACTCCAAGGGCCAATAAATAATTTTTACGTTGCCAATTTTATTTTATTAATTTTTATTATATTATAAATTATATTTAAATTTCTGATACTCGAATTTAATTCGATAGATAAAAAATGAAAACAAAATGGTGTGCAACAATAAAAATAGATCAATAAATTCTCCACAAAGTTCATTAAATGATCCAATTTGATATCAATATTTATTTGATCATTTTTGATTTATCATTTTGTTGGGTTTTAGATTACTTTAAGTCGGTTCCCCTGACTCCTCGTGTCCTTTAAATCAAAACAATAACGACCCAACGTATATTGAAATAACAAAATTTACAATCTTTTCTCACCACTTTACAATTAGTAATCAAAGTTACGTTTGACCGATTCTCCTCTCGGCGTTGATGCTTTGTAAATAGATAATATTCACCTTTTATTCCGTTAGACTCTCTTTACCCACGTTTTCCTCTTTTTCTGTTTGATTTGATTCTTTTTCACCTTTTCGTATTCCTATTCTATTTCTTCTTTACCCTAATCTCCTTAATTCGTTTTACCTATTCTTAACTCGATTTCTTCTAACCCTAGCTAAGGCAAAATGCCGATTTGCTCTGATTTTCCCTTTCCTTATATACTCCTCGAAATCGGGATGACAAATGGTTATTGCCGAGCCAATCTTTCACTAGACATTTGCTTCCACGTATCTGCTTCGGCTGTCACCCATAATGGTCCAACCAAGATAATTAATGGCCCTTCCGGCCTTTCTACACGCACTATCATCTCCTTGCTCTTTTCCAATTCATCATTGTGTCAAGCTAATGGGCCCAAATCTTCCTTCTGTTTGCTTTTCTTCTTGTTTACCCAGCTCGGGTTTCCTTCATCTCTCGGGTTCTCCATTGGCTCGGGTTTCCCATTAGCTCGGGTTTTCCATTAGCCAATTAATTAATTAATTAACGATTTCTGTTTTCATACATTTGAATGCTTTTCGACCCTTCCTAACCATTTTCTGATAAATCCCTAAACATCATCTTGTTGACCATTAGCTACTCTATACCTGTCCCGTTTTCCCATTCGATTTCGATGATTTTACCATTTATTGATTTTTCTCGGATTTCCGGATCCTTGCCTTTTGTAATTGCTTTTGGCATTTTCTAATACTGCTTCCATCGCACTTTCCCTTACTATCAATTCTGTTCATGATCCCGCTTTTATTTGTCTTTTTTCTTCACTTACTTTTTATTTAAATTATTAACCTAAATTTCATTTCAATTTATTTTAATTTGCGGACCTCAACATAACGCCCCCCTTAAAAAAATTTTTTTCGTCCTCGAAATTTACGTTTTGCTGCCTATATCACTATCATTATTATTACCATCATCATTACCACTACCATCACTATTACCATCATTATTAGATTGATTATTATAAAAGAAATTATAGGCCAGCTGAAATTAAATTATTGGGCCTATTCTTAGACCAAATTGATGAAATTATGATACAAATGTGTTTAGTAAAATGAAGAGAATACAGAAAAAGAGTGAAATTATGTTAGATAACTTGAATGATTATCTGGCAATTCCTAACAAAACTAAACCCGAAAATGTGATGATATGTTTATTGGACTCTAGTTTCTCTGATAATGAGCCAGCCGAATGTGATGATGCATGCTTATCAAATGTTTCTAATCCAATTTATTATTTATCCCATATTCTATTGGCCAAGTAAATATAATTACCGATATTGTTAGCGATAAATTTATGTAAAATTAAATTATTTCAAATATACAAATTTAAAATTTTTCAAAATATTTTTTAATTTAATTTAAAATTCTTTTTTAAATTTTTTAAAATTTAATATTTAATTGTATTTTTTAATCAATATTAATTTTTCATTATCTTACTAAAATTTATTTATTTTATATTTTCTTAATTAATTTTATTTTTTTAAATTATTTTTAAATAATAATAATAAATTTTCATTTAATTATTTAATTTAATTATTTATTATTTTATTTATTATTAATATTTATTTATTATTAATTATTAATTTGAATATAAAATGAAAAATTTCAAAATTTCTGAATTTCGAATTTAATTGGATAGATAAAATTGGAATTCAAAATGGTGAGCAACAATAAAAATAGATCAATAAATTCTCCACAGAGTTCATTAGATGATCCAATTTGATATCAATATTTATTTGATTATTATTGATTTATCATTTCATCAATTATCCAATCAAATTTAATCAGCGTAATTTCAAAATAAAATTTATTAACATAATCAAATGATAAATTTAGCATTTCAAGCAACGCAAAGCATAAATTAAAATCAGATCGATAACACAAATAAATCAATTTTTATTCAAATGTTTGTTTAAATTTGTCATAATTTATCAATTTTGCACCTAAGCAGCAATTTATCATTTTTGGCTACAATTTTATAGGTTGAGATGGCAGCAGCAATGCCAATTGGATCATTTCTGTCACCTGACGGCCTCCCCCATGCGGCAGCATCAGAGCAATCTGAATATTTTATCGATTTACTCATCCAAATGCTGCCATCTGCTGGATCGATCACATCAACATTTACCGCATGCTTGAACGGCCAATCCAATTGCTCATCATTTGCCCCACGCATCAAATGGAAACAAACATAAACTGCATAACCCCAAGTCCGAATACTATCAATCCACACCGCCAAGCACATTTTGTAACCGAATGGCCATGAATAAAACGCCTTGCTGTAAATCCATCGATCTCTCTTTAGTCGTGAAAATTTATCGATTTCCCATTCCAAAAATCCGTAATTTATACATTTGTAATTTCCTAATTTTGTTTCAATCACCTCATCAATTTGCTGCCTGAGCTACTTTGCATATAAACATCAATAACAAATCAAATCAATAATCAAACCTGATTGATTGATCCAATATTTGTCTCCCTCTCCCTTCTCAATGAGCGATTCTCATTCTTCACTGCCACCATTACCTCATGCAATTCATCAATTTCCCCTCTGTTATCAATTAATGTCATTGCCATCCCGCAGATTTCCTCCTGCAATCACAAATATCAATAAAATTACCTCAAAATAAAAATTTACATTGATATTATCTATTTGTTGTTTGAGTTGATCGTTTTCATGTTTCAATTCATCACTTTCCCCTCTGTTATCAATTAATGTCATTGTCATCCCGCACATTTCCTCCTGCAATCACAAATATCAATAAAATTACCTCAAAATAAAAATTTACATTGATATTATCTATTTGTTGTTTGAGTTGATCGTTTTCATGTTTCAATTGATCAATTTCACATCTGTGGTCAATCAATTGCATTTCCATCTCGCCCATTTGCTGCTGCAATCACAAATATATATATTCAATATTTCAATCAATAAATCTACTTGTTGACTAATTGAATCATGCTTCAGTAAATCCATATCATAGCGTAACATATCGATCAGAGCAATCAACAAATTGCTATGGAGATAATTGTGATCGTAGAGATGTCCTTTCATCTCGTCATATACAACTTCATTGATTACACAGCCAACTGCATTGAACGGGCAGCTGATTGGGCGCTTATTGCATGTTCTCATGTGGCTCTTCATCACCTCTAATTCATCTTTGAATTGACAATTTGGCCTTGGACATTTCACATGAATTTCTGCTATTCGACGGTTAGCCTGATTGTCTATTACAATATCATTTGCAAAATTGATCGTTTCCTTTTGACATCGTTTTGTTGCTACTGGACAGAATTTATCATTCCCATCCAAATAATGCTCAATGCAATCAGAACAAAAGCGACAACCGCAAGGGGCACTGCAAGCCTTTATCATTAAACATTTACAAATGCTGCATATCAATTCACTGCTGATTTCATTATCAAATTCAAATTTATTTTCTTGCATCAATTTCCATACGCTTGCAAACATTTTATCTAAAATTATCGAAATCCATGACTAAATGCTAAATAATTATTGATGTAAAAATAAATCAATAAAATATTCCATTTTCATATTTCACATTATGTAGTTATCAAAATATCAAAAACGTTTTACAATTTTCATAAATCATAATTATTATATTAATTATTTCCTGTTACATATAAAATGTCAAGATTATACAATTTGTTTTTTGATGTAGATAAACAAGCAATTTATAAATAATTTATATCAGATATGATTTTCATTTGAAATTTAATGTTAGTTTTCAGTGACTTTCTTATTTAATTGTCACAGCAATTTATTAATATTTGATAAAAAGTAGAAAATCAAATAACCTTGAAATCTTTATTCATCATTTGAATCTAAATTTTATAAAAAATGAGTAACAATTGAGAAGAAATAAAAAAAATGCTAAAATGTGACATATTGGACAGAATATATTAAAATAATTGTAAACAAAAGTTTTTAAGCTGCTCATATTGTGTACAATTAATAAAATGGATTTCAATAAAGTTTATATTTAATTAAATAAAATGTATACAAAAAAATAGAAACGTTAAAATGTTAAAGCAGAAAGGTGACGATTTCCAATTTCAATGTAATTACGTAAATATCAAAACCAATTCAAAGTCAAATAGTATAAATAAATTTATATTCAATCGAGTTATTCCATTCAAATGTGTAACGCCACAGTTGGAATATCTGATGATTTATTTGAGCACATCAAAAACAGTCCAAACAACAGATGAGTATAAAATAATAAAAGATCGAAATTTCAATATTTCAATCAATAACTCTACTTGTTGACTAATTGATTCATGCTTCAATAAATCCATATCATAGCGTAACGTATCGATTAGATCAATCAACAAATTGATATGAATATAATTGTCCTTATACAGAAGTAGTGAATAGTAAGGACTCCAGCGCACTTTCAAGGTCATGGAATATCAAGATCAAATATAGACCAATCGAATCATTTATTTTTTAAATTAACATTTTATTTAATTACTTCTTTTTAATTTTTTTTTCTTTTTAATTTTATTAATTAATTATTTTATTATGTTTTATTTTAATTTATTACATTTAATTAATTTATTATTTTATTATGTTTTATTTTAATTTATTACATTTAATTAATATTATTATTATTATTATTATTATTTTTTTAAATTAATTTATTTATTTTTTAAATTTATTTTTATTTAATTACTTCTATTTATTTATTTATTTATTTATTTTTATTTTATTTTTTTTTCTTTTTAATTTTCTTAATTAATTATTTTATTATGTTTTTATTTTACATTTACATTATTTTCTAACTAGAGGTAAATTATAACAATAATATTTCAATTTGAATAAAATTTTAATTAGTAATTATTCAATTTGAATAAAATTTTAATTAGAAATTATTTAATTTATTATAAAATAAAACGCTGAGTTAATTTTAGATAAACCGGATATTAATTTTTCGGAAAAAATAAATGAATAAATAAAATAAACACAAAAATAATATTTCTTACTTAAAACTAATTATCTAAATTAATTGGACAAATGAATAATTAAATGATAAAACACATTTTAATTAACTAAGTCAAACAATTCACAATATATATTTTATTATTCACATAAATTTAATTGTTAAAGTGCTTGTTTCGATTTGCATTCATTTCTAGACATAGCAGTTGCAATATGCATTTGACGAATCTTATAGTGACCGTAGACATAACTTTCATTACAATTGTACCAATACCTTTTATCGTCCAAACATTGGAGAGCTCGTTTTTCTGTCATGAAAGTATACAACTGATGATTGACACTTCCTATTCTTTTTGTGGGATGCTCACTGTTCCACCATCAGTATACACTTTTTTATAGGCTTCATGTGTAAGATTAGAGTTTGTAAGTCTTATTCCTTTGGCTTTTAGAGTGTTTTTATCGCCTTGGAGTGAGTAGCACTTGGGTCGAAGAAACACTCATTCTTTATATTGATTTCCTTTATTCTCATCCTTAACTTTCCCGATTACAGAACAAATTTTATCAGAGAACAACGGATCGGTCACTGGATAATTTGAAGTATCTAGGAGCCCACCTTCAATCATTTTTGGATATAGTTGTAAGCGTAAATCTACATTTTTACACTCTAAAAAGAAGGAATCTGTGTCACCAGCTACGATATTAATTTGACAATTGAATTCTTCTAAATAACTCTGTAGTTCTTTATATTGAAATTGGTACATGCGAAGTTTGGATAAATCAAGTACGGTTTGTCCAATATACATTGGTCTATCTAAACACACAATTTCCTTATTGAGTATAACAGCAATGAGATCATCCGCAATCTTGATGCTACGACGAAACATATGATGACTACAATAAGTAATCAATCTTTTGCTTTTGTTGCATAATCTTAAATTTATACGTTTCTTCAAGTTTTCCACAGTTTTAGCGTATAAACTGTTGTTCTTTAACTTACTAATAATCTCGCTGAAACGAATCCGTGCTAGCTGCTCTCATTTTGGTATTGTAATCAATATATCCTTTGAAAATAGCTACTTGCTTGAATTCTACAGCACGATTAACTTTTGTGACTTTTGCGCCGTAACTCAACCACTCTGTCAAAATTCTACCATTAACTACATAGTTTTTCTTAGGCTCATGAGTTAACAACAGCTTTTCAACTTTACTACCAGGTGGATAACAAAGCTCAGGAGCTATAGGTAAATCATCTAGCTTATCTTGTATACTATCAGGAATGACGATGTCAACCTCTAGAACATATCCACGATCTCATCGAACTCATCCCCATTTGCACATCTTTCAACAATACCATTCATTTCAGTCTGATCATTTATCCATCTAAATTCACCAATAGGAAGTTTTTGCGACAGCGCCCATCCATATAAATTATTAACATCTAGGTATGACATTTGTGTTGATTCATCAGCTTCAACATGATGTTTGTTGATAAATGTCATTTCACCACGAATACCAGCTTCAAATAAACGGTAAAGCTCTGGATCTTGAATAAGTTCTACTGGTTCAGGTAACTGTTTAATAGCTGATGCCCAACTTAATCCGGGTATGGAAACAAACGATAGAGCCTCAAGTCCATCTTCGTCAAATGTTTTTTCTCTGAAAGCTTCAAAAACATCGGCCAACAGAAAAACATCCAACTTGAGATATACTAGCATGTAATCTAGCAGTGTCTCACAGTTGTATTGTTGCCAGATTCGATTTGCATGTAT